>SNQJ01S0089124.1:17784-29992 GCA_010110895.2 Picea sitchensis | reverse complement strand
AGATATATTGTTGGTTATGTTCTCAGTGATGTTATGGAACCTTCTCTATGACATATATCATGATGAAGTGATTCTATATGGAGATATATCATTGATCTATTGAGGGACACTCTTAGTACATGTTTAGAGGTACTATTGGCTACTTATCACTTGTTGTAGTGAATGGTTTTTGAGGTAGATATGTCATGGTACATCGCTGGTACATATGTGATCTTCATTGATATATCTTATGATGTATTGTTAGAGACATATTTGTTGGATGTCTTGGTGCATGCATTTGGCATGTGGTTGAGCTACATATTGGGACATGTAGTTGTTGAGTTGATCAGGTGGTTATGTTGTACATCATTGATGAGTCATAGCTTTATCTATAGTTGATGCATGATTGGTACATACTTGGTGCATTGGTTGAGGCACTTGCTAGCAGTATGATTGTCACATGGTTTATGGTTGATATGACATGCATGTATGGGAACAAATCTTGATTGTGGTTCATCTTGATGAAGTTTGGTGAATGGTTGATATACCTACTTTGGTACATGACGTATAGGATGATATAGTTGAGATGCTTGGTTGATATATTGATGGTTGAGATACATGGTTGTGTCACTTGGTTCATGGTAGAGGCATATCATGAGTGATATGACATTTGTTTGAGGCATATGGTTGGCACACAGTTGGCACATGTTCTTGGCATATGGTTGATACACTCCATTGATGATATCTTATGGTATATTGTATGGTATTGATGTACATGGTTGATGTACATGGGTGTTGTGCATGGTTGGAACATAGTATGGAACAGGATGTACATGGTTGATGTTTTTTTCATTATTCTCTATTCATTGTTGACATATGTTTTGCTTCATGATGTATGGTATGGCATGAGTTTGATTCATGGATAGGTCCAAGGATCATCATAGGAAGATCATATGATTATTGAGAAATTGATCTATGTTCTAGTTGAGAAGTAGCATTTGTAGCAGAAGCAGATTACAGTGGTAGCATATTTTTCATCTTGCAGAGAATATAGGGGGAGACATACCCACAGGGGGAGTTATTCTTCTTCCCATGATTGGTTGCAGCATCATGATTCTAGGAGGAGTGATGATTGGAATCCATTCCATAAACATTGCATTAGAGTGATATCCCTTGTATAAAGGGGGAGATATTATTCAGAGGAGGCTCAAAGGAATTCAGATAGGGGGAGTAGCCCCAAGGAGATTTTAGGCAGAGGAAGCAACCCCAAGGAGAGAACTACCCATTTCCATTGATGTAAAAGGGGGAGAGATAGTCACATTGATGTGGTGAGATGAACATTGATGAGGAGCGATGATCATAGAGGGAGCATGAGCATTGACATGTCCAAGTGTTGCCATCAATGATTGGTGTTGACATCAATGTTGATGTTTCCGTCAATAAAAAAGGGGGATATTATTGTAATATGTTGTCATTAATGTCAAAGGATTGATGTCATAGGGTTGTTTTCAAGTATTTTCATAGTGATGTATTTGTATCACTGATATATTAATTATTGGTTATATGGTCATTGATGTAATTGTTGTCAAAGGGTTGATGTCAAGTGGTGTCATAATGATGTTTTATATTAAAGGGAGTTGTATCATTGATGTCATGCCATGGTTAATAGGAAGAACCAAATGGATAAACTCCAAAGTGGCCCCTTATGGTGAAATCCCTCACGAGAAGATTCTTTATGAATTCCAAATGGTTAGGTGGTTGAGTAGCCCATTAATGTGGTTAGGGAACCCAAGTTTTATTGAGGAATAATGTAATGAAGAACATTGAATTTGCAGGAGAAACTATTCCATATGGATGGTATATATCATGCCATTTATGGTGAAATGTGGAACGTCACATAACTCCTCATGGTTAGAGAGTTATGGCCATGTGAAGTTGGAGAACCCTCATGATTTATCTAGAAGCCTCTAGAAGGTAAAAGAAGTCAAATTATTCTAGAAGATCCTAGAAGAAGTTGACCAGTCAAAGTGGTTAGTCATGGGTTAAGTGGTTGCAACAAGAAAAAAATTAAAAATAAATTAGTTTCAACTAGAATTAGAGAGTTTATTATTTGTGGATAAAGTGGTTGTAAGTGGACAAAGTGGTTAGAAGTGGGTTATCCCTAAAATAAGGAAGTTAGGTAATTTTGTTAGAAGATAACCCCTAGAGGAAGCTACTTGGAGAAGTATAAATAAGAGAGCAAGGGTATCTTATGTGCATGATATTTGAGCATATTGAATATCCATTTGTGAAAGGTTATTTGGGAAAGTATTATTGATAGAGAAAATTCACAGCACAAAAATCACGAAAGAAGAAGTGCAGCAGAAAAATCGTGGCAGAAAAAGCACAGCAGGAAAATTGCGGCAACATAATCGCGACAACAGAACCGCGGTAGAAGAATTGTGGCAGAAAAATCAGGGTAGAAAAACTTCAAAAGAAGAACCGATGTAGCATAATCATGGAAGAAAAAATGCGACAGCAGAATCACGACAATAGAACCACAACAACAGAATCGTGGTAACAAAACCACGACAGCATAATCGCGGCAGAAAAATCATGGCAACAGATTTGGTAGCTACAGAAAGTTGGCAGTTCGGTAACCACATCATATTTTCATATTGTAATTGTTCCAATTGTTGCATGGTATGGTATAGGTATTGATTATTTCTACATGATTAAAGGTATGGATTTGGCACATGGTCTTGTGTAAGGGTTTATGGTATTTGGTTTATGGAGAGTATGGTGTATTGGTAGAGGTATCTTGTTGGTTAGCTTGGTGATATTGTGCATATGGTTGATGTTTGAATTGATGGTTGATATTTGTGAGTAGATCATATTTGGATGATGATATTGATGAGACAAGTTTAGGTGACAGGTTGTGTTGTTCACAGTTGATGCAATTTTCTTGGTATAGATTGTTGGCATAGTTTGACAGATTTCTTTATGTCTACAAGTTGGGTCTTGTACTTGAGGATTGGATTCCTCTTCTCAGTTGGTGCTGAGATCTATAGGTTGGGTATTTCATTGAGAGTTGGTCCTCTCTTTGAGTTGGTGCTCATTTAAGTTGGTATTGATAAACCCCAAGGATTGTAGTGTGTAATACAAAAAAAACGTATACATATATCTGGTGCTCTTGGTGTTCTTTATTCTGATGGTGCATAGTTCTTTATTGTTAATATATTTCATTGAGATATGTTTACATGCAAGAAAATAAGTGTGAATAGAAGTAATGAGTAATGATGTTGTGAATGATAATGGCTAACTAAATTTTTGTAAGAAGTTGTAAAAAGAGCCTCGCACGGATTCACCCTCCCCTCTCAGTGTGGTCGGTGTGTCCAACATTTTTCCTTTCCATATCCCAACCTTTTAGTTTTTCAGGCTTATTAACCCAAGAAGGGAATGTACCTCATTTCATGGGAAGAAGGGGGCACTAGGATTAGAGATGCTCTAGGAAAAAACATCATGCAATAGAATCTCACCATGGGATCCTGAGAGAAATAAATGCTTCTCACAAAAGAATAAGGGACCTGTAAATTAAATAACTAAATAAACAACCATGGAAACCATGGTAGAGTGTTTGTTGGCTACTCATTTCATTTTTGGTGCCCCTTATTGAGTTCAACTTGGGGAAGCATGGTTGAAAAGGTACTACCAAGGTAGAGAATATATGGGACATGTCTTTCCTTTTTAGTGCCCCTTATTGTCTTAAACTTGGGAACACAAGAAAATTAAATGGCTAATAAAGGGTTTGGAAAAATATGCTTCAAAAACAAAAATAGAAAATGGATGTGGCTAACCCTCAACAAATGTGGCCAAAAATGAGACAATATGAGCCATTGTATGTCATGAAACCCCATACCTAGAAGTATAACCCCATCCACCTCACATTCATTACATGACCTAGAGAGGTCTCTCCTTGGAAACACCCCCTACTTGAGGAATTGGTTCACCCAATAGAGCACTATGACACCCTTCCCATATCTAAATTTGGAAAATTGTATAAGGTCTTTGAGAATTATTTTATTTTGAAAAGGGGGGATTCAATGAACATTTTTGGATGTTTATTTTATTATTTATGGATTACTTGGTATGGTATTGTTACTTGTGGACCCTTGGAGGGCGTACTTGCTTGCCTTTTGCAGGTCCTTGACAGGTGAAATCTTTATCGTGGACTCACAAGGTCACTTGGACCTTGACTTGGGGAAGGAAGCCCACAGGCTGGATGATGTGCCCCCTCTCCTTTCGAAAACTTGGATGAGGGATGTTTCATTTGTAGGCACTGGAGTATCCCTATGAGGTGACTCACTAACTTTCTAAGCCCCAACGTTTTCCTTTGGAGGCCTTATCCTTCTCTTATGGGGCATGACATCACACTTGGAAGGCTAGGTTTTGATGGTGAGGTATGATTTGATGATGAATTGGCATGTTTTGATGGAGGAAGACCCTTACACCTTGAATAATTGACCTTTGGAGGCCCAACGTCTCCCCCTAATAGCTCAACGAATTGCTCACTATCCCAAAACGCCACCCCTAGAGGGAATGATGTCATATTTTAGGGATTGCTTCTTTTGTAAAAATAAATTATAATTTTTAAAGGGGAAAATTGGGAGATCAACCTCCCTAATTTGTTGTTTACCCTAAGTTAAGTGGACAAATTGTTTTTACAATGTCATGTATAAAAAGAGACCTTGTCACTTTCATTTGATACATATCACACTTGAGAATTGCATATGTTCTTGAATTAAATTTTCACCCCTCCTAGGAAAATCACATCTTCTCTCTCTTGTGCTCTTATGGATGCTAGTATTTGTCTCTTGGTGAAATAAGTGGTGTGCTATCTCTCTTGGATGCTTGTCTTGCTTTGTGGTGGAATATTCTTGGTAAAGAAGGGTTTATTCTTGATATCTCTTGAAATTGGTAAGGAAATTTCTGCATATTGTTGGTTTTTATTTTTTTTTCATCGTTATTTTTGTCTAAACCCTTGGAGGAGTATAAATGCATGCACCCTCCACTAATATCTATCACATTTGTCTTGGATAAGTTAATTTGTAAAGGTTGTTAGGAGGAGTAAAAACGTTTACACCCTCCTAGATTTACCTTACTAGTTTTGTTTTCCCTAGGGAGTAAAAAGGCTTACACCCCTAGGGATTTAACAAAACTATCCCTTGAAATAAGATACTCGATGACCCAATTGATAAGGAACTAGTCTAATTTGCATTGGAGATCTAAAATCATTGCATTGGTATATGTGAAAAGTTGAGATTTTGCAATTGTATAAATTGGAAGTTGTTATTCATGCTACGAGCTTGCTTGAGCCTCTAAGGCATCTTGTTTAGCCAAGTGATTATATTTTTGTTATAAATGTATTGTTACATCCATTAGAGTCGTTTAAAAATCTCTTTCATAATCTTTTGTCACTCTTTATACCACTGAAAATTGCAAATAAATAGTGCTAATTATTCTTCTTGTCAAGTGCTTTCATTCAAGTGTTTTTCTTGTGAATTTCAATGGCTATAAATTGTTATTGTAGCATAATTTTTCTATAGCCACAAGGATTCCCTAATACATTGTTGGTAACATATTTTTGCATCCCTATTTTATTATCAAAACTTGTGTTTAAGTATTGAGATATTATCTACATGATTAGAGCTTGATTACTCAATATTCATTTAATGTTTTGGATGGTTAATTTAGCATCTAGTAACATATTTATTTTCTGATCTATATATTTCCATACTGCTGTAGTTTCGAACAACAAGCTTATATTCTTGATTCCCTATTAATTAATTCTTGGTTTATGATCATTNATTCATTTAATGTTTTGGATGGTTAATTTAGCATCTAGTAACATATTTATTTTCTGATCTATATATTTCCATACTGCTGTAGTTTCGAACAACAAGCTTATATTCTTGATTCCCTATTAATTAATTCTTGGTTTATGATCATTAATCTTGTTCTGGGAAGGGCTAACATTGTTTTGCAGGTACAAAACACTTGACAGCCTTCTCCTCCTTGACAAGACTATTTTCCAAGCCATTATTCATCTCCAAGATTGACCTATAGGGTTTTCACTCATCATCATATCACTTTTCATATCAATCCCCATAGGGTCATCGGGATTCCCCCCTTGTGGTAATTTATTATCACTAAAGCAAAGGGAGTGTCTATCTAAGGTGACAATGCATAGGTACTCCCATACTTTTCACACTTCCATGGATTGAGTTGGGCTTTTCCCAATCTATAGATTGTACGATAACATGATGCATTGGGTGTTAGGAGAGATCTTGTTACTTCAATACTAAAAAGAGAATTGGATAAAATAAGTACATAGAGGGTAGGTTGATCCATCTTGGTATTTTAAGTAAAGTGATGTCCCATGGATTTTGAAGAAATGAAATGTGTCTCTAAAGAAGGATTTTATATTGGGTGTGAAGGTTCCTTCTCTATACGACTTGAATCTATAGCATTGCTTCACCATAGAAATTCATTTGTTGAGATTGAAATCACATGATCATATAACCTTATAATGGTATGTATTTATATTACATGCTTCTTTTTTTGTAGTGTAGATTATATGATATGTGCTCACAATATTATGCTAATTATTTTTGTACATGTTTATTTTATAGTGTCATTATCCTTTTCATGTGTGTGGTTGTTTGAATGACTTTCCCCAAGACCCATAATGCCCCATAATGACCCATAATGCCCCATATCAAGCTTCTCTACATTTGTATGTTGAATTAGATCAAAGGAGATCCATGWGGATAACATTCCATTGTGCCATCGAAAGATACTTGAGATTGTTTGAATGTTTAAGAAAGAACTACCCATGAATTTCATGGAATTGCAAGCCCATAATCCAATTCACCTAGTTTATGAGATTGAATTAGCTASAGTGGTCTCATATCATTGGTTGTTCTTCTTAGATAAGTACATGAAAAAATTGAAGGGTTTTGTTTGATAAAGGGGAAAACATAAGGACTCTATGGTGGAGGGGTACATAGTATACGAGTCATTWTATTATGTTAGTGATTACATCAAGAAAATTTATGCCACACTAGGAAAAGTGGTTTGGGATGACCACCAYGATTAGAAAAAAATGGAATCTGAGATACTCTAAACCAACAAAAAAAATGTATGCATGATAAAAATTTATCCACTTATATTTCATTAATTTTATACAAAATTACTATTTACACTATATTTTATAATATTTATTTGATCTCATAAAAATATTTCATGAGTTCATCAACAAATTCGAAAATTGATGAGATCAATAATTTTTTTATTTACAATGTGTAGAAAATGTGGCCATGGGTCATGTTGTATGAAGAGAAGAGAATAAACTGGGATAAATGCTATAAATAATTTAGAAAATTGAATGGTAGAGACATGCCTTAGCTTGATCATTTAAAATAAAATATGTCAATGATCTATCTGAAAATTTGGATCGATTACCATATTAGACAAAAATGTTGATCTCTAAATGAGATACTTATATCCCACTCACTTCACCAACATGTATCCTCTACATGAATTAAAATATAAGCTTTGTTCTTAGTCTTGTATCGAGATCTATGTTCTCAAAACCAAGGCCCTTTATTCTTTGTGTAACATGTTACCCCCTCACACCTAGGGGTAACTAGAGGACAAATTTTCTCCATGATCCACATTAAATAAAAAAAAATTGATGGTAACATTATAGATTCTCCGTATATATTTTCCCATGGATGCATTCTGTTTTATGCCCATCTCACTCACATCAAATGATATGGTTCATGACATACATGAGGCACCATGTTCTGGCACTTCACATCAAGTGATAATTTCAATGTTTTGGGCATGAAAATTGTGATCATGGATTTAATTGGATTATGAATTATGATGCTTTGAATTTATACTTTTTTCCTTGTTTCATATTCATGGTCATCATCATCTCTTAGTCAAGTGTTGTCACTCTTGGGAAAGTTGTACTACTGGGGGTCATTGATAGGTGTAATGTGTCCATATCATAGTCCATAAATAACGCACTCCATATATCCCCTCTCCATTATCCTATATTTTTGGTCGGTTGTCATATGTCACCCATAAAGGTTTATTCTCCATAATCCCATGAGAAGGAGCTATAATTCTCAAGGTTTATGTATCTTGATATATAAAAAATGATATAGAAAAAGAAAGTGTTATAATGCAAAGAAAAGAAAGAAAAGAAAAGTAAAAAAACCAAGAAAGAATGAGAAGCATGAGCTTTACCCCATCGCTAAGAGGCCATCACCCCAAGTACTATGCAATGAATGCATACCTAACAAAAGGACTTAATAAATGAAAATCAAAAGAAAAAAAATATTGAATTAATAAAGAAAAAGGCCAATAGGGGTTTGGAAAGACGTGGTTTGAAGGAAAGGGTAACTCATTGCCTAAGCACTCCCTCATACAAAGTTTCTTATAAGGATGACTACCATACATAACCTTTCATGACTATGCCACCACCCATGAAGTAAACTCCAAACCATACCATATGTCATTCCACATGATCCTTTATGGGTTTATTGGGACATACTTCTTATCATGGTTGTCGACACACCTAATAGGTGGTAATAATGATCCTCCCATACCTAAACATGGAAAATATGTAAGCTAGTGTGAATTTTGAATAGAATACCTAATGTGATCTATCTAGTGGATTTTGCATTGACATGACTCACTTTACATGTCGTATTTAACTTGTGTACATGCCTTTGATTTTGATGGTGCATTGGACTACATGAACCCCTCCTTAGATGATGGATTTCATAGGGCTACCCAAATGATTGATTCCTTCATCCTATGGAGTATGTTGAGGGGATACTAGCACACTTGATGGAGGCTATCCCACCACTTGAGAGAGGTCATTCCAAATTTTGGGGAGAATTTTGAGAATTTTGATAACATGGTTCCCTTAATGAGACATCCTAGAACCTATGGGGTATGATGTGACCATTTAATGATGGGACATTACACCTTTTATGATGATTTGAAATCTATTGATGGGACATTGCACCTTTTGAGGGGACTTTGTACCTTTTGATGATGATATGACACCTTTTGATGAGACATCACAATTATTGGGGATCATATACCACTTGGAGTTGAAACATTGTACCTCTTGAAGGTAACATTTCACTTTTGATCCCCCTACACATCATTTGCAGTGATTCATCCACTTTATCAAGTCATTTATGCCACATGTGTGACCACTAACGTGCATTTATGATGTACAATTTAATGATTTGATAAGCTATGGTACATTGTTAATCAAACAAAAGGACACTGAGTAAATGAATGCCCTGCATTGAGAGGGGGATATGGACCCAACCCTCTACCAAAATCATTTATAGGAAGATCATGAAACAAATATTAAGATATTTGCAGATCCTATGGATATTCCCCTTAGTTTTTTCATTCTTCATAAGTATTCACCAACGACAATGACATTGTTTTGTGATTGTTTCATGATTGTTGTCGTGTGAAAAATCATAAAATTGAATTCTATAGGGAACTACTAGCATTAGAAGAGATATTTGAGAAGTCCTTTAGAGTTGAAGAGATTCCCAATGATAACCAAAATAGTGGTCATGGGAAAGGATGAGGAGGATTTAGAGGATTCCACAGTGTGGGTTGACTAGGACTAGTACAATGTTATAAATGTGACATGATAGACCATATCTCAAGAAAATTGACCCTTATCTTGAATACTAAGATGTGGAAAGTGTATATCCATAGGGAGAGCCATAGAGTATTTCCCTAGCCTCTTAGAAAAATGGGAAGCTAGAGCCAAGAAAAGAAATGCTAACTTGGTTCATTTAGAACCAAGGAATGTTGAAGTCTCGAATCTCAACATAGTAAATAGGGAAGGTGATAGAACTAGTTCTAACCACGATTTAGAAGAGACATTTTAGATCCATAAAGAAGCATCAAATCCCTCACACTTTGACACATTAAAATAAAATAAAATAAACTATAAGGAAACTATAGACATACTATAGAAAGTTGTAAATATTGTTAATGAGTGAACATGAAATGCAGAAACAAATACTATCTCGACATACTTCAAGGAAGAATATAGAAACAAAAGCATAGTTATCACCCAACAAGAAAAGGATGCATGGAATGAATTCCTTGGGACATTCCTTGAAGTGATGGACAATGAATACCTATAAACTAATTTTCAATATACCCTTACACATTCCATGGAAGGAGAGTACTAGAACTAGAAATCAATTCCCCCATTCTATAAAGATACTCAAAGAAGGTGGGGGGAAATAAGATACTTTGAATAGACAAATGAATCAGAATCATGGATAAGATTATAATATATGAAGTTAAATATGAAATGATGGATCTAGGTTATAATGTGAAGATACATCCAAAGAATTATGGGGACACGATAGGAATCCCAAAGCTTGTTTTATCTCCTATTCAGTTGTAACTAGAAAATTAGTAAAGAATCTACCCTATTGGTACAATGCAACATGTTGAAATAGATATTGTAGTAGTAAAGACAATATCTAACTTTAAAGTCATATAAATAGAAAATTAGAAGAACCTATATCTTGCACTACTTGGTATTGAATGATATTATGATAATGACACTATCATGAACCTCAAGAGAGGAAAAATGTCTTTTGAGTCCAAAGAAACAAGATTCACATAACCCATTGATTTGCACTAGGGACCCCATTACATTAATCTCATATATTATAATATATAAGAACACATGGATGATCATATATATAACCTCACTAAGGCATGAGGGATGAGTGTGTTAACCCTAAAATGGATGGATTTGTTAACTAGGAAAGCATCTGCAATTTTGATACAAACTTTGAAGAGTTGCCACATAGTTGGCAAGAACACAATATTGAAATATATTATAGACAATGTGCTTCCATAAAACATGTTATATGAATAAAAATTAAAGTTATAGAACCACCCATATATGATGGGAATGACAACATTAAATACTTTATATATAGAATGGAGCACTCAATCAAGCATTATTTCATTGGATGTGGTACTTAAATCCACTCTAGAAAGATGGTGAACAACACATAGGGACTAAATACAACACTAGAAAATAGTTAAATTGACCATAAAAATCCAATTCTAGAAACCCGTTGATGAAGAAATTAAGGAATCAAACTCTATAAATGAATTTTGTTATATCATATCTAAGTAGTATTAGGGAAAAGTATGCCCAAACATATATCTAAAAAATTGGGTAGATCAATGGTCACCAGTTGTACACCCGAAAACATTGTGGGTACATATATTCATCCATATGCTCAATTCAATCCCAAAGCATGGTATATACATGAGTGTCTAAGGAGACATAACAAGACCTAGACACGATGCAAATCTCTTTTTCTAAGGATTTCTCATTTAAAGGTGAAAATCCTAAACTCACTTATGTACTTGAGAACATCAAATCATATATATTTGATAGTATGAGCATCAAACACAATATGATAGTATGCTAGAAACATTAATATGAAAGAGTTGCAATGCAAAAATAAAATATCATCCAACCACTTAAATGTTGTTTTCAAGTGGGATAGAACAATGATAGCTAAGATGACCTAGATGAGTTGCAAAATCACACATTTAGAGAAACAAAAGGGAAAAGAATTACAAGAAAAATTTGATCATGTGTAGCATCAAATTTATTATCCCCAATTCCTATGTATAACTAAGGATATGATGTCTTTAGGCCCTCAGGTTGTAGGCATGGAGTATCGAGATACAATTTGACCAGCAGTGTCCACTTACACAGATAGAGGCCCACTTCACCACCATAGATCTCAAGTTCATCGTGAGGGTATCCACCACATAATATTGCTTCCAGAATACATTGGGTGTTTCTCCATGAGGTACAAGACAGGTATCATGGTGAGTGTCATTTAAACATTTAAATAATTTGATTTTGTTGCATTTAAGACTGTTTTTTATTATGTAACGTATTCTTGGAAATTATGGTATTTTCCATGTTTCACCTTGGTGGTTGACATTGCGCCCTAGTATGTGGTCACCCTTAGGGATGGGTTTTCTATTGGGAGGTCCCCTTTGTTACAAAATAATTCCCCTGCGGATAGGTGAATCTTCCCTTGGAGTATAGACCCCTCTACCAAGACAAAAAATTACCTTT
>SNQJ01S0089123.1:38795-52185 GCA_010110895.2 Picea sitchensis | reverse complement strand
TTAAGTTTCCTAAAGCTAAACTGCATTTTGCTCTTGTCTAGTAGCCAATAATGAAATGTCAATTGGCTCTTTTTTAAATTGCTCGAGCTTTTTCAGTATTGGCAAGTGTAAGGGTTGTGCATAATACTGTATAGTATAGCTTGCTATGCTTACAAGCTTGAAGCAACTACAAATGTTTATGGTGAATTTTAATATTTTTTAATATATATATATATATATTACTGCCGTCCCCAACCCGCCGTGCCCTGAAAAATTTGGGGGTGCGCTTTAGCCGTCCCGGGGATGCGTCCCCCTGTCCCCGACGTTCCCCCGTCCCGAAAACCAATGCAACATAGTATATAACTATATTGATTTAAAATATTTATATTATATATATTGGAAATGTGTATATAAATGAATCTATTGGCAAACCTAACTTTATCCAAAGAGAAATCTGAATTTGAACCGAAACCCGAACCATGTGACTTTGCTTCTATGTTGTATTTCATTTTAAAATTTCTCAATGTAAGACTCTACAGTTTCCTTGAGATTATTCAAGGGAATTTAAGGGAGTCCAACAAAATAAGCATACATTAATGTACACTTTGCATTTACAGACTATTTTGAACTGTTTTCATACTTAAACAAGACTTTTTATTTGTAAAATTATTCTTACCATCCATAAATGTGGTTGTCGTCAAACAGTGTAAATTCTTTTCACTAATTTAAAACATAAAAGTTGATCCTACAAACATCATAATTTTCTTCCTGCCAGATCACAACCCACAAGGAAGATCATTGGTGTATGGAAGGTCTGTAATTCCTTGTGTAGAAAGCTTCTTACTACCATCCAAAAAATGACAATTGATAGTATTTCTTCAATACAACAGTCACATTATTTGGCAACCATAAAGTTAAAACTTAAATAGGGACCACCTTCAAACATGCTGTCACTATGCACTTGATAGTTTATAAGGTCATTGAACTACCTTCCTCTTTGTTTGGTACAGTTACATAAACAACAATACTAGGCACGGTGCTAGAAACATCTGCCATCGTTTGGGAGTGGATGCCTTGTATGTTTGATCGACTGCTGAAGCTTGACCTGTCCAATTTCCATGTAATACTTGATCATATTCAAAAGTAAAGATAAATAAGACATCCACATCCAAACCTAGTGAAGAAAAAAAGAATTCAATTATATAATGATATTTATAGAGGAATCCAAACAAAAGACAATTATGATGGTTATATCCATCAGATGCAATATAAATCCTTAGTGCTATAGAGACCATAATGTCTACACTTGTTCCTACTCAAACCTCAGCATGCAAATTAGGAGTGGTAAAAATCCAGCTCCTGGATGAGTAGCATTATTCTGAGTAAGATATGAAAAGCATTCCACCAAATTATTTGTAAATATTTGTTCTGTGAAGTAATATATGAAACATTTTTCAAAATACAAATATATGAAAACCATATCTTTAACTGCACGGAGCCGAGTCATAAGTCATGATACCAACGAAAACCACACAATATCTAAAGTACAGAATTAATAAGAAAAAGCACAGGAATCAAAGATAGATATCTTGAATAATAGGGATTGTAATGAAAGGTACAAGAATGCAGAAATAGAGAAGGAGGGATCTCTAACAAAGCCAGCCAACTCTGATATATAAGGAATCCACCATATCTCAACAAGGCAAAAATATCAATTTCAAAAATTCTCTTTATGGGAGTTGATTAGATATTCCTAGCTCCTAAAAGCCCTTACAATATTAGAAAGATTGCCTCGCAGGCTAATACAATGACCAACTTTCTAATAAAATTTAATATGCGTATCCAAGCTGTTTTCTATTTTTAGTGTTATCCATCTTGCTTTTACCTTAATATCATTCTATATTTATAGTATACGTATCTCTAATGTCACTTTATTATATCCTCAAAATAACTTACTTCAATGAACACATGCCTAAAATAGAATGTAACATTGTTGATGGAAGCTAATCAAAGTTGCACTTTTGCCCATTCCATATTGAACCTACTCTTCTACTCAAAACCCCATTACATAGTTTCTTCCAAGCAATGACAATCATTGGGGCATAGACTCTAAGGAGATGGTAAGTCTTCATGGAGTTTTGGCAAGGCAGCTTTGCTAGATAGTACCATGGTTTCTTGTTTCTTTCTTACCATGCAGAAGGCTTACATTATTTTATTCATGGGATTTTTTCACAAGTTCAGGGGTTAGTGATGCACTATTGCACATTGGATCTAGGCCAGAAGATTTCATTGTGTATCTAGTGTGTCTTGGTGATCCATCAGTTAGCTGTATTGTCCTTTAGGTCTACATGTTGCAGACAAGGTAGGCAATCTACTAGCCAATCCTAAGGAATCCTGTAGTAAAGCAAACTCAACATACTAATGCAGAATCACAAAGTTCTCCTAAATGGGAAAATAAAAATAAAAATAAAACAAGAAAATTACATTTATCCACTACCAAATCAGAAAAAAAAAGAAAAAGAAAAAAAATGCATCAATATTTGTATTTAATTTGGTTACATGGAAATGCAATTTCCTTCCCTAGAATGCCATGTTATAGCTAAAGAATATTGCAACTTTTCCTATACATCTCCATCTTGTTAATGTTTATGCCATTATTATAGTTCTTTGCATTTCAATAGATAACAGCAACATAAGAACAAGATCACTGAGAAATACACATTCACAAGAGACACATCATTTATCCTGGGAAACCCTCTAGGGGAAGAAAACCCAATAAAACTTCCTTATTATAGATTGCCAATACAATGTCAAGAGATAACTCAAACCTGTTATCCCCGATATCTAGGGATAACTAGGAGATCATGTCTCGAGGCCCACATGGTCCTTAGGGGATAATTCAGGGGAGATCATGTCTCGAGGCCCACATGGTCCCAGACATGGAGTACCGTAGATGATTGATTTGAGCAATGGACTGAGGGGTCTATCTTCTTCTTTCCTTGACCAGCTCTTGTCCCATCAGCAGTAGCAGCTTCTCCCATCACTACCGGCCTGGGCAAGGTTTGCATCGGAGAGGACTCTTGCTCCATGAGGTAACTGTCCATGTATCATGGTATGCGTTCATATTTGATCATTATAACCCTTCTTATGTATGTACTAGGGTTTCTTTCATTTCGATGATTGCTTGATCTCTACACTAATCCACTTGACCATTGTTGGGGTGGATTGATGGGGCAACTTAGCAAGCCGGTATTCATGGGTTTTTTGTTAGCCACCAAGGGGGTTTGCATAGCCATCGTCTGCTCCCTCCATTTTATCATTTTTTCATCTTATACCCTCATCCATCCCATTCCCAACTTGGCCATTAGGATGACCTTCCGTGGTACATCTTGTCTTGTGGGAAGAAGGGGCTAAAGGCCCAGTGGGTAAAAAGCAACTGGTAAAAGATAAAGTTTACAGGGAAAAGAAAACCTAGAGATGTTTCTTGTGGGATCCCTTCGAAGGTGCAAAAGCCTCTCGATAAGAAACCAAGGGACCCTAAGAGAAATGATAAATAAATAAATGCAAGACCTGGGATGGAGAGGTCTTATCACGAGTCAGCCCATTATGTTCATAAGTATTTAGCGGTATGACATTGCCACTTCATTCATCAAACCAGGGCAGTGACCTTTGGTTGCATGCACAAAGGAAGGGGGTCTCATCACGAGCTGCAAAATTTCTCTCATTTCTGCTAAGATACTAGTGGGTAATGCTGTCAGTCACACCTCTCGCCAAGGCAGTGTCCTTCACAAGGCTTGTAGTAAAAAGCAATAAAAGAAAGATAAGGCAACAAGGGCTTGGAAAAAATGCATCCATGATTTGGATGTTCTCATTCTACAAAGGCACCCACAGACAACACCAGCCCTTGGTTCATCCATGACTAGACATCCCTAAACCATATCACCCCACACATGGCTTGAATGATCCTTTGAGGAAACTTCCATTTCCGTGGGTATTAGCCCAATAGGTGATCATGTTATTCTTAGCTTTGTATAGTAGATCTGTAATGTCTTTGAGCTTTTTAGATGATTTGTTAGGGGATTTCATGCATATGTTTGATAAATTTAATGATGAGATATGATTTACATTTCGCTATGATGTCTAGGGACTGATGAGAGCCCATGGAGGGCGTAGTCTTGATGTGCAGGACCATGCCCGAATGACAGGTACTAGAGGATCGCACATGGGGAGATTATTAGCTCGAAACTCCATAGGCTGAAGAGCCCATTGGGATGGTTGCTGGGATGCATGCAGGGGCGTGACGTATTGTGGAGATTCCTGCACAAAGAAGAAGAAGGACACCCCCATCAGGATCGCCTTTGGCAGAGTTTGACCCATGGGGATCAGCCCCCTTGCAGATTGGACTATTCAGGATCAGGACTTCACCCAGAGCAGGTCGACGATGATCATGTATGCACAAGGTTGTAGTCTGGATTGGCACGTGTGACAAGCTGCGTGAGTCTCCCTAGGGGCCAACGTTTTGTCTCCTCTTGACGTTGATCATGCCCAAAAGGGGCCAACGTCTCCCTTCCAGGGGCCCGACGTCTCCATTTTCTGCCCATTTTTACATTTTAGCATGTGGAAGTGACAAATAATTGAATAATGTAATGTCGGCCTTGTCGGTTGTCTTTGATGACCTATTTTGTTAATTAAAGGTCATGAGAATCATATAAAGTGAGTACTGCTCTAGCCTCATTTAAAAATAACACAACTTACTCTCTTGAGAGATATCTTTCTAGCTCTTGTCCTGGTTTATTCTTCTCTTTGGAGTGAGCAACCTCTGGAGGACTATTCTTTGGCATGTGGTGCTATCACAAATGGGTTTACAAACTAGGGTATGGATTATGCTCTTCATGAGTTTCCAGTGTTTTCTCATCAAACCTCTTGAAATGGAATGGTTGTTGGTTTAATATCTTGCATACATTGTTATATTGTTATTATTTGCTTAATCCTTGAAACCCCTAGGGAGCCAACAACACACAAGTAGGTGTTGTGGCTTCATGTCCCCATGATAAAAGCTTATAGCCATTTGATTAGAGAAGTTTTAGCCCAGCCATAGCCAACTTTTTTGGGGACTCTCTCTTCTTGAGTTAGTTTCTTTGAGCACAAATTGAAGAAGTCTAGGCCTCCTAATTTGTTTTACACCCAGGGTTTACTTCTAGGTTTGAAAGCCTTGTCTCTAAACAACACTTTTCTGCTTCATAGGTTTGTGTCCATAAGCCAGCTTCTGCTTTTACAAAGAAGTCTTAAAGGAAAGAAGAGGAAGCTTTAGGCCCAGGGCCTTAGCTACACCTAAGTAAGTCTTTTCTTCTTAGGGTTTTAGGATTTGGTGGCCTTGCCATAACAAATCATCAAACCCTAACCTCTTGTCCTTAAGTTTGGTTGTCCAAGCCATTAGTTTCCATTTCAATTGACTCCATTAACCTAAGCACTAGTCTAGAGATACTTTGGAGCTTGTTCTTAAACTCTCTTTTCAAAACACCTTTATTTGGAAACTTCTAACTAACCTAGTTGGGTCTAACCCTAGCATCTAGGAACTAACCCCTAATGCTAGATGACGTCTTGCCTATTGTAGACTTGTGTTTGGATAGAAAGTTATGCTGAGTCATCTCATCATAGCTATAGAGGTTTCATGCACTTCCTTATTGGTTGATTTGTCAAAACGCTCCACTTCTTTGGGCTACTAACCCTAAACTCCGCAACAAATAAATAATATAGGTGATGTCACACCCTTTGGATTTCTTGTTTATGCTTACAACGTAGTGACACTTTTCACCTATCTTGATAAGTTCTTTGAGTATTGATTGCATCCATAAGCTTCTTTAACAAAACGTCCTCTTATGCCTTCTTTTGACCTATCATTAGGGCTGGCGTCACAATTTCAAATCTTCATTGCAGCAACAATATTTATGAAGCAGCAACATTATTTATTATGAGCAGATTTGATATTTGGTAGTACTGGGATATAATAAAGATCTGATTTTGCACATTGAATGCTCTTGGCCTCTGATGTACTTATTGAAGAAGTGATATAAGCCTTTCTTTGTATTAGTAATCATTGACTCTCATTAATAATTGGGTATTTGATCATTGCTCATACATATATTTGAAGATAGTCATTAACGCTTTGAAGCACTAACCACTGTATACTTTCCAGCTTTTGTTTGTTTTGTCTCTCAGCAGGTGCCTCATCAAAGGGAACATCTCCTTTGATCATCTCTATTGGCAGTAATCTGTGTAAAAGGGAATTTCTCACTTTGATCCATTATACCTTTAGCCCCTTTAGAAAACTAGATTACATAGGGACGCCTCCCTTGCACTAGCTTATCCTGGAATAGAAAGAGCTCCCCATCGAGGGTGAGATGCAGTAAGCCCCGTTACTGGCCATCGAGGTGACAGTGGGTGGGGAAGCTCCTGTTACGCCGGTTTTAAGCCTTGACTCAAGCTACCTAAACCCTTCCTACAAACCGTGCGATAACAAAACCAATACAGAAAGTCCTCTCCAAAAGATGCGCCACTCTTCTCTCTCTCTCCAACTGGTAAATCGAAACTTGCCTCTCAGAATGAGCAAGTGAGTTGTGTATCAAAGTGAGGCGTTGGCCTCTCTATATATACAAGTCTGGCACGTGTGAAGTGTCTTCACTGGCAGGGTCGACTTCTCACTC
Source organism: Picea sitchensis (assembly GCA_010110895.2). Lineage (NCBI taxonomy): Eukaryota > Viridiplantae > Streptophyta > Pinopsida > Pinales > Pinaceae > Picea > Picea sitchensis. Next base: position 45,502 of record SNQJ01S0089123.1, on the reverse strand, counting down.
TGGGTGGGTAAACCCACCTTTATTATATTTTTGGGTCTCAATAATAAATGTTGGGGCCGACTTCTTATTCTGCCTATTACAATTGTCTGTTGACCAATCCGCAAAAGGGGATTTGGTCCTAATACAATAACTGACATGATCAATCCACAATGGGGATTGATCCCATGAATAATATATCAATAATAATAAGAATACTCTTTCCAGTTACATTATTTCAACACATCTCATGCTGTATCGCTAGGCGTTCATCTAGATCTAGCACCATCCTCTGAACACAATCATAGAATCTTTCCCTAACCTCGCTATCGAAAATAAAATTACAAGAGTAAGAGAGAAAGGGGTTGAGGAAGACCCCTATTGAATGAATTGAACGATGGAGCATTTTGTTCTATCTATCATCAATCAAATTTCATATCATTTTGTACTTGAGCTCTCCCTCCTAACCTTTGGTCCCATATTACGCTCATATAGCTTATTTTTCCATATCTATGGCCTCATATAGATATCCCATTGTAGGCTTTTCACCATCAACCAATCAAAGAACCCTTACCAATGGTTCACTCACTGCACACACCTCCTCTACTACATTCCAAAAGGAATCTTGATAAAAGAATTTTGGCAATAGCATTAGCATACCACTAATCATAAATAAACATCCTGTTCAACCCCAACATCTAATTGAGGATGGATTGAAGAGAAATGAGGTTGGTAGACAAAAAAGTGATGGTAGGATGCAGCAACTCTCTATTTCTTATGTTTCCTCTCGAGGCTAAGTATTGATGCATGTATGAATTTGGTGATGCCCTTAGCCAATTCGATCACCTCCTTGACAAAGTAAACTTTGCCAATATCCCCTAGCATCAAATTAATGCAATGGGCAGCACATGGAATCCAAGACAATGTGAGGTGTTTAAACTTTGTCCATTAACATTTCGCCAATTAACACATAATTAGCAGCATTATCTATTATGACTTGCACAATATGATACACATCCATCTCCCGATGGACAATTAACTAAGAAAATTAGGAGCGTTCTTCCCTTCCCAACCATTCAACCATTGGACATGACTGTGTTGCTAGTGATTTCCCACAAATTTTCTGAACTCTTATAATCTAGTATTGATATGTACTTTTTCTTCTTGAAAAATTGCCCCCCTCAACACATCGCAAGAAGGGCCCTTATATACTAGCCCAACAATAACATCTCACATTGCTTGGAAGGACATATTGTTCTTGGCTATGCTAAAGGATATGCCACTCCACAAGAAACAGTTTCCCACAACCTTATTCAGTTCTTCCTTTGTGATTGTTTCAAGAACCAAACAGATTGAAAGTTGTGCCCTAGGTTTCATTCTTGGAAGAAAGAATGGTGATATGGTTCCTATGGAAGGCGACGCAATTGAGCTCATCTCACTCCCCACTCACCCAACCCCCTCCTTATGCCTTGGTGTGCCTATAGGTCTCCTTTCTATTCCACCCACTACAACTTGAAGCCACTAGTGTTGTTTGACTTGTTAAGACTGTTACCCCCTCACTTCTAGGGGTAACTAGAGGAGAATTTGTTTCTATGTGATACAGATTTCAGATAGCAGATCTGATGATGTTATTCTGGATTCTCCACAGACAGTTTCCCACAGATGCCTTCCATTACATGCTCATCTCAGCTCACTCATATGACATGGTGCATTTACATACTCAGGTACATCGTTCTGACACTTCATATCGAGTGATCATTTTAATACTTGAGGCATGAAAGTGGTGATCATGGGTTGAATTGGATAATGAATCATGATGCTTTGAGGTTATGCTTTTTGCCTTGTCTCACCTTGGTAGTCATTATCATTTTCTAGTCAAGTGTTGTCACTCTTGGGCAAAGTTGTACTACTAGAGAGCCTTAATGGGGGTAACATGTCCATATCCCTTACCATGAATAGCATATTCCATCTATGACCTATCCGTTGTCCTTTCTTTTGGGCTGGTTGTTACATGTATCCCAAAAAGGTTTGTGCTTCATAATCCCATGAGAAAAAGGGGCTTAAAAGCCCGAGGTTGATGCAACTTAATTAAAAAAATGATATAGAAAGAGCAAAAAGCCCTAGTTCAAAATGTGGGGGAAAGGAACAAATAAGAAAAGCAAAGTGTTAGAAACCAAGGAAAAGAAAGAAGCACGAGCTCTACCCCCTCGCTAAGAGGCCATCACCCCAAGTTCTATGCAATGAATGCATATCTTATAAAAGGACTTAACAAATCAAATGTCAAAAGCCAAAAACGGTTAAAGCTATAAAGAAAAAGACAAACGGGGGTTTGGAAAGACCTAAAGGGTACCTCTTTGCCTAAGCACTCCCTCTACAAAGGCACTCATGAGGATGACTATTATACATCACCTTGTATGTCAATGACATCCACCCCATGAAGTAAACCCCAATCCATACCACTACCATTGCACATACTCCTTGATGGGTTCCCTGAGACATACCTCTTGGTTTGGGTATTGGCGCACCTAATTGGGGGTAATAATGACCCTCCCATACCTAGACTTGGAAAATTGTATAATTTTGTAAGCTAGTGTGAAGTTTGAAGAGTATGTTCTGTGAGATCTATCTAATGGATTTTGTATTAAGACGACTCACTTTATATGTGTTTGGATTGTGCACCTTGTCTCCAGTCTTCATGATGAATTTGGACCACATGAGCCCCTCGGATGATGGTTGCATATAGCCACATGCTTGGTTAACACTCGGATCCTTTGGAGGATGTTGAGGGGCTACTACCCCACTTTTATGGAGGTTGTCCCCACCACTTGGGAGAGGTCATTTAGCACTGCTAGGAGGACATTGGGGTTCTGATCACATGGTTTCATTCACGAGACACCCCAACGCACATGGGGTATGACCTTGAGCTCCTTGGTGATGGAACATTGCATGCATGATGATAATGATGATTTGATGGGACGTTCCACCTTCTCTAGAGGACGTTGGACCTTTTCTTGAGGACATTACACTTGGAGAGATGATGTGGCACCCTTCCATTGGTGAAGGCACCCTTTGATGATGGGATGTTTCACTTGGATGATGGGATGTTGCACCTTTTGATGATGGGGCACCTAGATGTGACGTTTGGGGCTTCTTGGTGATGGTATGGCACCTTTTGATGAGACATCACACCCCTTGGAGGCATGGGGCATCTTGAAGTGACATTTTGGGGCTTCTTGGCACTTTTTGATGAGATGTCACGCCCTTTGGATGATGAGGCACCTCTTGAGATGAAATGTAGCACCCTTTTATGGCAACTTTTCACTTTTTGTGCTAGATCTCTCATATAAATAGAGAGGCATTTCTCATTTTGCAAATCATTGCTACATGTGGAGATTTATCACTACTTGTTTACTTCTACTTGTTATCTCTCATGAAGAATGTTATGGATCGTTAACTAGAGAGACTTTTTTGGGAGCAATGTTTGTGAATCTTCTACTACTGCTTGGATGACATGGAAATTGGGGTTTTGATGGATGAAAGATAATTTGAGTAAGTGCTCTCTTTTCATCTTATGGTTATGTTTATGAATGCATTTTTAGATTGATGTTGTTTCTCTAGTGGTGGTTCTTCATCCTCTTGGATCATTCTTGAACAAACCCTTCTTGTCAAAATTCTTGGGAGGTTTTCTAATGGAGAAATCTTCCCTTGATTCATCCCTTAATATTTTAGGAGGATTGCCTAGGGTTATTAGTGGACAACCTTTAAGCCTCACCCTAAAATAATCCACTTCATTCTTCCCAAGAAGAATCTCTATTTGACCCCATATGCCCAAAATAGTAGGCACTAGTCTTTTTCTCCCAAATAGTCAATCATTACTACTGAATTTTACTATTTTAGGGTTAGGTTTAGGGTTTATTTGCTGCAAATTTTTATTTTCAGCCATAAAGACCAAGTCGTCTAGGGTGTTTAGGCATACTATTGACCTAAACTACATTGTTGAAACCCTAATTTAATTTTCTGAAGTGTTATGACAGCAATCTAAGGCAAAACGTCTAGGGTTTTAGGATTGATTTCTACTGTTTAATTTTATGATTTTGTTGGCAATTAAAACCCTAATTTAACCTAGTATTTAGCCCTCTTATTTACTAGATTATTTCATGATGAAAGGGCTGTTATTTCTACTGCTGTAATCATTTATTTACTGCTGTAATAATTAATTTACTGCTAAAAAAACATATATCTTACTGCTGTAATAAATGTACTACGGTTGAAAATCACTTATTTCACTGCTGAAATAATCTCTATACTATTGGAGATAATTTATTTTACTGTTGTAATAGTTTCTTTACTGCTGTTATAATTTACTTCACTGCTGTAATTTCATATATTTCTTACAAGCTTTACTATACCCTAGGACTTTTTCTTTATTTCTGGTGTCCGGGGACCCTACTAAATTTTTACTTGACTTGAAGAGCCTCTTTATTGAGATTGAATCCTGAATACTTTAAATCTGGAAATTGTCTTATTCCACCACCTCTCTATTACTTTGCCTATCCTTATCTTGGTGTTAGTGTGAATAGTCACCCCAAGGGGCCCTGTTATCACGCAGTTTGTAGTTAGGATAATGGATTGATGAAAAGAGTTAAAACTGGCGTAACTGAACCAATCCCACCCACTGTCACCTCGATGGGAAGGTTCTTTCTGTTTAGGGAGGTAAGACCCAGGGGAGACATCCCCGGTGACTTGGGGTTTTGAGAAGGCAAGAAGTTTAGCAAGGCCAAGTGTTAATAATCCCCCTCACAAGTCACCACCTGATCAGAAAGTCCGGCTTATAGCCAATAAAGATAACTGGAAGTAATAACCAAGAAGAGTACCTGCCCGAGACAAATCAACAAAGAAACTAGGCATATGCAAGCTTGCTTGCTGGTTAGTACTTCATATAATCAATGACTTTTCTGATAATAAGCAATTGTACAATGATATTGACGAAGTAAATCAATGTTTACAAGATAGCAATGTTTACAATATATATTAATTCTCAATAAATGCTAAAGGCACTTCACAATAAGTAATGGCAATTTATCATTAATGCAAAAATGCTGGAAGCAACGTCTTAGCTAATCATTCAATTGCTTATGAAGACATGAATGTTGCAATGTATAAAGATAACTTAAGTAGGAAAAGGCAGCAATAGTGTTAGAAAAATAGTCTAAGCTAGGGTTAGAAATGTTAGTAAGAGATTGCTTAAAGTGTTTGGAAGTTTTAAGATCAAAGTACTCAACACACAAGGCCTTAGATCAGTGCGCTCCTATGGTATATGGAGTCAAAGAGAGGACGCAAAGGCTGAAGGACTAAGTGAAAATGGTGAAACTAAAGACAAGAGAGTTAAACTTTGAGGTGTTGCTATGGCAAGGCCTCAAAGATGAAACCCTAGGGGAGAGAGGCTCACTTTGGTAAAAACCTAGGCCTCAGTGCTCTCTCCTCCTTCCTTAGCTCAATGGCAGAAAACGGCTAGCTTGAAAAATGATTAAATAAAACTAAGACAAGAGAGTTTGTAAGTGATGTGTTGCTATAGCACGGCTTCACTAGGCAAATCCTAGGGAAAATCGGCTCACCAAGGTGTAGAGACCTAGGCCTTGGTGTGTTTTCTCCTTCTTAGCTCAACAAATAAGAAAAAACGGCTAGCTAGAAGAAGATGGATAGAGTGTTGCTATGGCAAGGCTCTATCCTCTTCAACAAATCAAATGGCTCAAAATCTTGATGGGGACATGAGACGAGGACATTAACTAGTGCTTGTCACCTAGGGTTTGATTCATCAAAATATAATAACATATGCAAGTAAATGAAACTAATACCATTCAATTAAGAAGTGTTTGCAGAAATTCACTAACATAAACCAAGAAACCGTGTAGCAAAACCCTAGTTGTAACACCTTCCACCAAGAGAAATGCCAAAAATGCCAAGTAAAATCTTCCTTCAACAAGTGTGCCTCAATATTTCAGCCTGTTATCCCTGATTTCTAGGGATAACTAGGAGATCATGTCTCGAGGCCCACAGGTCCTAGACATGGAGTACCGAGAGCAGGATTGACTTGAGCATGGCCCTGGAGGGCCCATCTTTCTTCTCTTTCATCAGACTTGTCCTGTCAGTAGCAGCAGCATCCATCACCTTTGGCTTGGACTTGTATCGGAGAAGACTCTTGCTCCATGAGGTAATTGGTCCAGGTATCATGGTATCTGTCATATTTGATCATTATAACCTTTAGATATATGCATCAAATTCCTTTTATTTCTGACAACTACTTGGATCTTACATTAACCCACTTGACCAGGGTTGGGGGGATTGACAGGGTACCCTAGCGAGCTTGTACCCATAGGTTTTGGTTTGCCACCAGAGGGAATTTTGACGGGCCATCGTCCGCTCCCATCATATCATCACTCTTACATCTTATCTCCCACTCATCTGCCCCATTCCCTTAGTTCGAACATTAGGATGATCTGTTAGCAGGGTTACACCTTATCTCGTGGGAAGAAGGGGCTAAAGGCCCAGAAGATAAAAGCAACTAGTAAAAGATAAAAGCCATAAAAAATGAAACCTAGAGATGCTTTGCCCAGGGATCCCCGAGAAGGCAATAAAAAGCCTCTCAGCAAGAAATAAGAGGGACCCGAAGAAAAATAACAAAACAAGACCTAGCCAAGAGGATGGGGGGTCTCATCACGAGCCAGCCCATT
>SNQJ01S0089123.1:5491-23190 GCA_010110895.2 Picea sitchensis | reverse complement strand
GTGCTCAAGTCCATTACCTGTAAATACCTCTCTAGCTAGGAGGGAGTGTTAATATTATGGTAGTTGCGGGAGGTATTTACCCCCATATGTGAACCTGACGAGAATAGAAGACTCTGGAAAGCAAGAGAAACCCTAATGAGTTGGCTAATAACCCTAGAAGCCTTGTCGGCTCAAGAAGAAAATTTATATTAGGCTATTAGCCTCCAAGAGAAGAAGTCGACCAGAATTAATAATAATATACTGAACAGACATATACCCAGAAGGAGAAGTCAGCCCCAGCAAACTGGCAGGATTACTATAAATACAGGGCGCCAGTTCTCATTTGACAGCATCTCAGAATTGCAGTTTCCTAGTTGGTGCGCACTACAATTGCAGTCTGGTGCGCAGGTTTGGAGGAGGGTTGCAGGTGCAACTGCAGCAGCAACTAGTTTCAGTATTGGCTTGGATTTCTCTTGGCTAGGGTTTGGGACTATCTGATCAGTCTTTTGTGTTGCGCTATCCTTGGGGAGAGATGCGTTGTCCTTTGTTTGGCTATCTAGCCTAAGGTTTGCTTCCGGAGGAATTCTCAGTCAAGTTTAAGGTGCTCGGAGGGAGGCTTCGGCCTGTGGTTGGGTGACGAGGGTATCGTCAATGGTAAAACGAGCACACCATCTTCTATATTCTAACAGTGACCAGTGGTGGCAATGTTACCCACAAGCACTTTCACGGAAATGAGAAGGTTGGCTCGTGATGAGACCCCCTTTCTCTTGGTTGTGCCACCAAGAGCCACTACCCTGGCGTGGTAACCAGCTGCTAATAGTGTCATACCGCTAGAAGCCCATGGATCTAATAGGTTGGCTCGTGATGAGACCCCCTACCCTCTGACTAGGTCTTGTTTTATTATTTTTTATGGGCCCCTCTGTTTCTTGCTGAGAAGCCTTTTACTGCTTTCTCGGGGATCCCTCGGCGAAGCATCTCGAGGTTTTATTTTTAGGCTTTTATCTTTTGCCAGCTGCTTTTACCCTCTGGGCCTTTAGCCCCTTCTTCCCACAAGGTAAGGTACAACCCTTAAATATTTGGCCAACCCAATGCCCGAACCAGTGTAATGGGATGGATGAGTAGGAGAAAGATGGAAAGTGGTAAGTATGGTGGGAGTGGACGATGGCTTTTAATGAATCCTCCCAGTGGCAACTCAAAACCTATGGGCACAAGCTTACTAGGGCATCCTGTCATTCCCCCTAGATATGGTCAACTTGATAGGTATAAGATCCAAGAACCCGTTAGAAACAAAAAGAACTGAATGCACATAATCAAAGGTTTTGAGGATCATAGTGACACATACCATGATACCCGGACTCATTACCTCATGAAGCAAGATCCATTTCTGCTACAGGACCAGCCCGAGGTGATGGATGCTACTGCTGCTAACAAAGTGGAGGCGCTGAAGAAAAGAAAAGATGGGCCCTCCAGGGCCATGCTTAAGTCGATCTGGCTCTAGGTATTCCATGTCTAGGACATGTGGGCCTCAAGACATAATCTCCTTAGTTATCCCTAAACTGGGGGATAACAGGCCCATAACTTGTTAGAAAAATGGGTGCGCTCGTTTAACCATAGACAATATAGCAATATTGTTTCCCAACCATAGGCACAATGCCACCCCAAGCACCTTAACCTTAACAGAGAGAAGAATTTTGGTAGCAAATCAATAGCCAACCAAGGCTAGTGCACCAAGCAAAATAACCAAAGACCAATCAGAAAGTCCAAGCCAGAAAAACCGAAAATACAAGTTGCAGTAGCCGCAGCTACAACTACTCTCCAAACTTGTGCACAACTGATTTTCTGCAGTTGCGAGTGAGTGAGTTCCAAATGAGCTCTGGCATCTTGTATTTATACTGCTCCTTAGCTATCTGGGCCGACTTCTCTTCATGGAGGCTAAAAACTCAATATTAATTATTATCTGTAGCCGACTTGTCTTCTAGGGTTATGTCAAAGGCTTTAGGGTTTCTCTTGCTTCCCGGAATATTCTAGTCTCGTCAAAGGTTACAAGTGGAGGTTAATACCTCCCGCAACTACCATAATATCAACATCTATAAGGTTGCTTCCAAGTTGGCTAAGGCTTCCTCAAAAGTCTCTCCAAAGATAATGAAACCATCCATTTAGATTTCTATGAATTACGTGATGAAATCTTAGAAACCACCAATCATTGTTCTCTAAAATGTGGCAGATGCATTACACATGTACAATGGTAGTATGTACCTTATGAACATAAGTAGAAAGTTGCTCTATATCTCCCTCCTCTACTTTAGAGTCTTGCAAAAAGTGAATAATCTTTGGTCATTGTCTTCTTCCATTAAATTTCTAAAGTGATCAATGGCTAGGACTCATACTTTAATGACTTCTTCTTCTTCTTCTCAATTCGACACGAGGTATTTCCATCCATCAATACCTTCTTCATCTTGCTTTTCCTCATCATCTAATCATTTCATGTTATCACACTTTGAACAAATGGGTTGTGCTAGTAGAAACAAGGCAAGGTACTTTTGAGCCATTCCATAAACTATATTTCCCTTGTCAATAAGCAATAACTACATAAGTATTGGCTAATCAAGGTCTTCCAAGGTTCAGGGGGGATCCAACAAATTCTTTTTTGGGTTAGATCACAATGAAATCAACAAGGTATTCCCATGTTGCCACAATAACAATAACATCTTCAAGTACTCCTTACGGAGCAGTTAACAATTCGTAGAAATATATTAGTTGTCCTTAATCCTTCAACATTCAAGGTCCTAACAATCTTGATCGTCATCATATTAATAGCAATGTTGGGATTGACTAAGACCTTTGGAATTAGAACTCAAATGATTTTACTACATTTACCAAGGAAGGTTTTTTTTTGGAAAATGCTTCATATATTACAACAAAGTTCAAGATAGTTACATCACATAGACGACAAAGGAACTAGGAAAGTCTCAACGCATGAAAGATAAAAATCTCATCATATAAGCCCGAGGCCCCATAGGGAGGAACTCAACATCACGGCAAAAATGAGGTTCACTGCCTTTACCAGAATTTCGATGGGTTCCTCTCCACACTCGTTCAATTCCCAAAATCAGAGATGTTTAACTCTTTTTATGAGAGAGGTTCTTGGTTTTAGATTATAGGCCCCAGGTGGTCCTTCCCATCTAGATTCTTCTAAGAGGATCACTTCAGTATTCCCTATTGTTCAACCTACACAAGGTAGCAAACAACAACCAAAGATTCAAACTTCTTCAACCATCAAATTGGTGAGGCCTCGGATCTCTTCCCAACATCTCCCCCTAATAGGCTACCCTTCTTCTTCTTTCGATAGACTCCTAAGGAACCCCAAGACCCCAAGATGGACTTCATAGGACCACCAAACAGTGTAGTTCTAGAAGGTCTCAAAGACAAAGACAATACTTCAATTCGGAGTACCAACATCCATGATCCATTGAGTATCCAGTCATCGATTTGGAGTTTATTCTCCCTGACCTTGAGTGGTAGGATTGGTGCCTCTCCTCAATCTAGCTCTCACCCCATAATCCCTTACAGTTTTACACAATAGGGACCCCTTAATCCCCGTTACTCTCCGAAGGACCTTCTCAGGCGATGCATCGACACCTTTATAGTGATATAGAACTCAAATGAGATGACTTCCTTCCCTTCTCTCTTGGTCTCGACCTCCAACACCAACACCACTTGACATGCTCTCTTCTTGAGATTGAGTTTTCACTCATGTACTCATTTCAGTTTAGTGCATGTCCATGTATTCTTCCTTTTCGAACTAGCTACTTAGTTTCCTATGGCTCTGTCATTAGATCTTTTACCTGTAATTGTTGTTAGCTTAGATTTAGGAGTTGCCATAGTGCTCCCACTTTGTATTAAAGAAATGGTACTCTTCCAGTCCTTTTGACCTACTTTTGTGGTCATTCATTGGACATTAATAAAATTGTCTTATCTTATCCATGGGACTACCAAGATCACCACACTTATTGCTTGGCATCAATAGTAGTCCCAATGATAGGGATGGTAGTTGAATATTTTAATTTATTGCTCATAGCAGGTTTTTGGAAAATCTTCATTACATGTTTAGACTAGATTGGGGCATACGTCTATTCGGGGGATCTTAACATGGAGATTTTCCAATTCCTTGGAAAAACTGAACACTGACTCGTTTGCCTTCATTTTTAGTAAATATAGTCTTTCATAAAATGGAATTCCAATTGTAAGTGGAGTTTGGTTAAAAAGTTGTGCTATCGCTTCCATTCACCTTTTCCAACTTCCTCTAGTGACTAGTCCCTATCTCCTTTTTCAACTTCCTCTATTGTTTTTTGTTGAGTTTGTGGGAGTTGAGCAGGGGATGCTTTGTTTTGCCTCTTTGCCCTAACTTACTCGATCTTAATTCTATTTCAGCACAATGACTAACGTTGTTTTGGCTATATTGCTCCCTTTGTTGTTTCAATACTACTTGTGAATTCGGGTGGCAATCTTCTATTACACGTGAATTAATTGGTCTTTGATGGTTTGGGTTAGGAACTGGTTATAGCTAGTATGTCAGTTGTGATTTTTTTTTCCATTGGTTCAGAAGGAGGTGTGAATGTAGTTGGACTTGTGTCATAGGTCCTAGGCCTCCAATAATCAATTCCCACTTGTAGGAACTAGTGTTAAGTTATACATAGCTAGTTGTGTTTGTTTTAGGCTTAGGAACTGTAGGGGGGTAGTAAGGGTTGGACTTGTTACAGAAAGAAAAGAAAAAAAACATAATATGTAGTGGGATTTTGTGGCATTGGCAACATTTGTCTAGGTTACACATAAAGCTTGTCCATGTGCATATTGGAGTTTCTCATAAGGATATCCCTCATTAGAGGAACAAGTTATACTATTTTAAGTATTAAAACTAAAATCAAATCTCCATCTCTCATACCAAGAGATAACCTTTGTCCATTACTTTGTTCTCTTTGTTGTTGAATCTACATGTAGCAAAACTCAACAAATGTTTTATTGTCGACTTGCATTACTAGTATGATATATACAAGCTCTAGGAAATCCTTTCTCTATGTAATTCATTACATATACAACATTGTTTTTGGACCATGTTGACTGGACAATGATTCTTAGCATGTATCCTTTGGCATGTTGGGCAAGGTATCGAAAAGGATCCTTTGATTCTTCTTTTATAACCTTCACACTAGGAGTTGTAAAGTGTGATTCCACAAGGGAGAAAATGTCCTTATTGAAATAATCTAGTTAAGTATCAAGCAATGTCCTATTTATGCCTTCTAAACTTCCTGCAATTGCTAAATTTGTCATATTTGGCTTTCTTGTGGTCCTAAAGGATTTTTCCTTCCCCATTTCCTCAAGCACTTCAAATACTATAGGCCAAGGTCTTCAATGCCATCAAGAGAACTTGTAGCCAAGTCCTATCCAAAAATAATATCTAACAACATTTGGAAGTCATATCACATGCCACTTAAGAACACAATTCTAATGGTTTTTTCATCATGGTCAAGGTGAGGGTAATTACAGAGGACATACTCAAGGTTTTTCAAGTTATCATCAAGCCTTTCATCATCTTGTTTTAGCTTTAAGATTTCTTCTATGGGGGGGCATTGTTCTACAATATTCACGATCCTTATCCAGGAAGATCTTCTTTATATCCTCCTCAAGTTGATAGGGGATCCTTTGAGACTCAAGAACCATTCATAGTCGAATCCTTCAAGATAGACAGGAAGAGCTTCAATTTTTATTTTTCCTTGGCATGGTCATGTCTACGACATACAACTTCAAACTCAAATAAAAATGTGTTAGGATCCTAATGTCTTTTTTCATAAAAGAACGCTAAGTCATTAGGAGGTATCGTCTTTCCCTTTCCGAGAGAATCATCGCCGGTAGAAAACACAATAGGAAAGGTGATCACATCATTGTTTCTAGTAATGATCCTAGTTCTAGGCATGTTGTCTGAGAGATATAGATGTTCAAAAGCTTGGTACAAGTCAAGGATGTCCTCCTTTTCTCCTGGAAGCAGTGACAACCTATTAGATCTCCAAAGATTTCTATGTTATGCTCCTTGATTGTGAGGTAAATCTCCCCAACAATAATACCAAAATTGTTGGGTAAGATCTCAGGGTTCATATTTTTGCACGTAATCCACCACTAAGAACCATGCCAACATGTTGAACCAAGGACAAAAACTTCCAGCACGACTTTCAACTCAAAGCTTTCCAGAAGACTTGTTAGTGTTATGTTTTTGGCACCATTTTGTATATGTCATTGCAAGAATATAAAAATGGCCTATCTACTTCAAAGGAAGATTGTTGCTATAGTTAAATTAAATTTTCACAACAAACTATCATCTATCTATTGTAATAATAAATAAAAATTGAGTACTATCACAACTATAGAAATAGATGTTGAAACAAAAAGAAACAAACCCAAAACAACACAATGAGAGAGAAAGTGTGGCCTATCCCATGTCAAAATAGGGATTGTCCATTTGACAATCAAAACAAATGCACTTTCATGACAAGACAACAATCCTCACATAAGAGAGAAGTAGTTAAGATAAGATAATTTTATTAATGTCCAACGAGTGACAAAAGTAGATCAAAGGACTACTAGGTACATTAGAATCAATACACAAGTGGGAGTGCGAGTGGGACCCCTAAAAAAGGATATTAAAATCTATCATCCGGTAGTGAGATACAAAGTTGGGAATTACAGAAAAGAAGGAAAGAATGAGTGTCAAGATCTTAGGAGCCTGGAAGAATGTCTGGACTAAAGATGCCACGTGAGAGTGCTCAAGATCCCTTAGGGTCATCTCCTACTAATGATGAGGATGACAATGAAGATAAGTTGTTGTTCACTGAGTCCATGCTCATAGATGAGCTGGAGCTAAGAGATTTCAAAGAATGGGTGTGTGGCATATCACACTGGAAGGGGCTACTCTCAGTTGAGATCTGGAGGAGGAGGAAGAGGAATGTTTATTGTGGCTGGAAGACCTATCTCGGGTTTGAAAACCACACTACCGCAAGGGTCTCACGAGCAAAGGTCGAATGTCTCCCTGTGTTCTCACAGATCTAGAAGTTGAGATGTAGACACTCTTTATCTATCTCTCAGTGTCTCTGTCTATAAGCACCAAGAAGAAGAAGGTGATCGTCCTGGTGGTGTTTGGTGGTGAGGGTAATCTAAGTGAAGAATATCTAAAATTCCAAGGGCCTCCCTCATGTATAAAACCAAGCATCCCTAGTCTGGATATCTGAAGATGGGGAGGGAGTTTTGGGACACTCTTAGAAGAGGCAATGACACCGACCTCGAATCTTGTAATAAGCGGGGCAAAGTAGGAAAATTTTGTTTTCTCATGGAATATGGTAATCAATTTCCACCTAAAGCCAAAGTGAACCCACTCGAAACCGGGCAAGATGGATCTTGAGTGTGCATCCAGTTGCAGAGTGTGTAGTCTCGTCTAATAAAGAGACCATCTCTCAACACCATTAAATGATCTATATAGAAGGCCATCTTAGGTTTGAGCCCACAAGGTGGATCTACCAAAGTGACCTGAATGCATTGTTCGTAAATATCTTCTTTGGTTATCTTGTTCAACTCATGCTTGGTTGACAATAGATGGCCAAGAGAATTTAATGAGTATCTGAATGGGGGAAGTCTAATCGAGATGCCCACAGACTATAATAGGTGCATAACCTCAACATACTAGCAATGCTTGAGCACGTTCATAACACCAGTGACCAAATGTGTTTAGAAGATGCCAAAATCATTGTGAAGGAAGGAAATTACACCAAAAGAAAAATAAGAGAAACCCTGGAAATCGAATTACATCCTAATAATATTAACCGCGATGATGGTGCAAAGATAAGTGAAGTTTGGATGCCTTTGGTTCACATTCTGAAAAACTCGCGAAGGAATATTAGCTCCCGGTGTTAATAGTATATCTCTTTATTAAGGTCAATAGGTCTTTGTGAGAAACAAATATTATTAATACTTGGGCTAAAGGCACTATATTGGTGAGTTGCTCACTCCTCAAGATGATCCTAGAGTAGGATCGAAACTATTGAGGTTAAAAAAACAGAACATAGTCTCCAGAAAACTATTGCAATACCAACAATGTGCCCTCTGGGAAGGACATGTCAAGGCAATGACCTTTGAGGAGCAGTATGCTAGGTAGGAGTACCAATCTCTATTGGTGGCAAAATCAACAAAGCTCCAGACTTATTGGAGAAGTGAAACTAGTCCAAAAATGGCCTCAACCAGAAGGGGTGTGCTACAAACTCTACATGAGCTATGTGTTGGGAGAAAATGCTCTTGCATCTAATGATGCCACGAAGCATGAGAACTCGGACCCTCTCCAATCTAACCCAGTGCTCCTCTAACAAACCAGGTCCCCAAACCTAAGATATATACAAAACCATGGGCCTAATAATGTTGTCCAAAAGGTCCATCTTAGACAAAGTATCCTGAATAATAACATCATCATCTAACCCCTTGGCCTCAATAGGTGGAGCACTACATCAATGATCATGAGTAATGTAACCAACAAGCCCTCAAGAGTGGAAGCCCTCAGCAATAATGCATAGATATAAGTGCAAGAAACCTCCTCAAGGCGGACCTCTCCTCAACATATGGCATCCATTCACCAAAAGGGGGGAGTGCACCACTCAAGCCTCCTCAACATATGTGCAAGTGCTAGATCCAAGGAAGAATGAATCAAATAAAAGATGTATCACAACCAACCAATATGCAAAGTAAGCCGAGTGAACAACCAATTCATCAAGAATGGGGTATGTCCTCATCAAGTGATGCATGAAATGTGACAAACGCGAATATGCCTCAACATGTGTGCAAGGAGGGTGGGCACTCCACATGGGATGATAAGTCATCTCCAAATAAAAACTAAGCAAGTGTGAAATCATCCCACAAGGTTAGGGCAGTCCATGGTACGCTCCTCCACCAAGTAATAGTGCATAAAACTATGTAGAAGAGGGGAGCGCTCCACATCAAGGTGTAGTTTATCCCATAACAAATCATAATATGCATACAAACCCTCAACATGAGCAAGGGTGTTCACCTCATGAACACCACACCATGCTAGGCCATATCAAATCAACCCAAATGAATGTGAAATCAAGTGATAGAAAGGCGAGAACGCCAAGCACTCCACACCATCATGAAGCCAATCAAATAATGATGCCAATGCAATGTCAACCTAGTCCAAAAGTGCTAGGGCGTTCCATCAAGGGAGTCATATATCCTCTTATACAATCATCTAGCAAAATGAAGGGTAGAACATCACATGACCAATATTATACCATCTCACCAAAGATCAACAATCAAATCCTCAACATCATCAAGACACCCATGACTACATCATCTCATCAACTATCAACCAAGGCATCAAAATAATCAAGTGAACTCATAACCCCTAGGCCATCCAAAGCTCCATCAACATGTAAACCTGCCTTTGTGATAAAAATCACAAGTGTAGTGAAAAAGTTCACTAGTGTAGACCTCATGCAAAATGAAGGGTAACACAAAGAAAAACATCAACAGAATGGCACATTAATCACATGGAATATTAGTGTTGAGACAGGGACATGGTTGTAGCACATACAAAAATTGCACATGACAATGAACAGGTAGTTTGTGCATGTGGGTAGAACATTGATAAGTCTATATGTTTAAGGATTATATTATATATAAGGTGTTGTGGTTGTTGTGACAAAAAACCACAAGCAGATTTCTAGGCAAGAAAATTGTCTAAGTGAGATAAAGAAAGTAATGAAATATCCCTAATCCAGCTGATCTGGATATCTACTGCTGAACTATTGTTTTATCACTTGGATATGATACTCTGGGGTTTTTGGATGCGTTTGAGTTAATGTTTTGACATGCTTGGTGATTTTTGCATGTGTGTTTCATTCATTTATTGTTTTAGCAGTATATATGATGCATGCAAAAGAAAGGACAACACCATCTCACTAATATGTATTATGAAGAAAAAGCAAGAAATACAATAATATGTTGGAAGCAGATAAAATAGTCATCAGTTAGATCTCATGGATCGTCACTAGAATACAAAGCAACTAATATGAAATACCCATCATCAGAAGATGAAGGTCGATCTGTGCATACACAGATAGATCGACAAAATGCAGTTCTGAAGCTCACGGCAACTGCTGCAGATACTGGAAAACTCACCTTGATGGCTATACTCGACAGAACGGACTGGAAACTGTCCCAAACTGAGCGCCTTGGCTTCTAGGCTGCTCCTGGCAACTATCGGACTGAATATCTGACCTCTGAAGCTCCGGATGTCACCCCCTAGGGGTTTGCGCACCTCCTAGGTTGTGTGAGTGCACCCTAGTGATCCCACCGACAGAATCCGACGATGTATGTCTCGAAATGATCGTCTTGGTCTCCTCTATAATGGGTCAGAAGGGTTTCCTCGGATCTGATCCGGAATACCCCCTGGAACCCCAAATGCCCCTCCTCAAGAGTTGCGCACTATTTGGTTGTCTGCTACGCTCTGAGAGATTCCACCGTCAAAAATTGATGACTGGTGGCTCAAAAGAAGCACCCTGGCTAGCTCTCAACTGGATCGGGAGGAATCTGCAAGATAATCCTCGATCTCGTGCAGCTACACAAAACCCTCTCTAACCCTTGCGCCTTCCCTGGCTGAGTTGTGCAATCACTGCAAAGTGGATCTCCTGAATAGCATGGTGAGATACCTGGATGGTATCTCCAATACACTAGAGTGTGTCTCTCAACACCGAAACCGATCAATGGTGGTGGTTTCCTCCAAAAATCCACAAAACAACAAGGGGGGCAATTTCCTCCTCCTCTGGAAACTATCTCAACATCAAATCATAACATAATAATGAATTGGGTTGCTTTACCCTTCCTTTATAGCTTCCAAAAACCCCAATTCGTTGTTGACCTTTTCCCTCCAAGTGACTTTTACTTCATTTTATTATTCCTTGATTAAATCGCTTAATTAATTAATTAACCATTTTACCTCTAAAAAGTGATTTATCCATCCTTATGGCTTCTCCAGCCACTGAAAAGTCACTTCTCATCATCTTATCCTGTAATGCTCTTCCTCCCGATTCCGATGAGCTATTACACTAAGAGGTTTCTATAAGTAATATGCCCATTATGACCTTCTTAGTGAATTTAATTAAGATATGACCCATAGTAACTCAAAATTACGGAAATCGTCGGAATGCAACGGAACCAAAGCCAAGTTGTGCGGAATGGATCCTGATGATGAACGATGCAAGTCGGGCCCAATAAAACCCCTCAATATCTCCCAAATTCTCTGTCACCCCTATCTAGCTACTTTGGTAGGCATAACACTCTGTAATGTAATAATGTCCAAAAATGGTGACATTACAAGTAAGGCCTCAATTCTTGAAAACAAACTGCCTTTTTGGTTGTTCAAGGTATGAATTTTGACAGAAAAAAATTATTTTGATATTTGGTTGTAGTGTTGATTTTTTTTAAATTGCAAGTCTACAACATATTATGTTTCTATAATCCCAAAAATTCAATAGGAATATTCAAAATATATGGAAGCAAAGGGTGATTGCAATCTTTAAATAGAATTTTGAAAATTGTGACAGGTAATATGGTGAGAGATCCAAAGGATGAGGAGCAGCAAGAAGAATCTGATGTCAAAAATTGGGAGGTGGTAATGTTGATGATGTTATATGTTAGTATGAATATGCTTCTGTAGGTACAAAATGCTACTAATACGCACATTCTGTGGAGGTTGTTGATGAGTTTGCATGAAACTTTATAGTAGAGCTCTCTACCTCCAAAATTTGTTTTTCTATGAAGCTTAACAAAGAGGAGTCAATTTCAGACCATTTGCTGAAATTCAAGGACATCAAAGACTAGTCGCTTACTATTGGAAGAGAGGTAGATTGCAAGGATATGGTAGTTACACTCTAAAGAGTTTGCCCCGACCCTTTAAAGACTTTGTTGGAACACTTAATGTTGCTTCCAAGTCCACTATGATTACCTGTGATAGATTGTCAACTCAGTTGTTCCAGAAGAAAGGTTGGAAGAATCAGTTCAAAAGTGATAATGAAGCTTCATATAGTGCCTTTGCTAGCAAACATATAGGCTAAGGCAGGCAACAACAGGATGGAGTTAAGACCAGTGCAGACAAAGAAACTATCACAAGGAAGGCTAGTTTTAAAAAATTTAAGTGTTAAATACCCTGGTAAGTTGGGACATAAGAATAAAGAATGCGAGGAGCAGTTGCAGGCTGAAGGCAAAACAAAGGTAAGCATAGTAAAAAGCATGTCGATGTGGTGGAGCATAAAGAGGAAGATGTGTTTGCATTTATTGCTTTTTTGGAGGGAGGTAAGTCTTCAGTTGATTAGGGATTTTATTCTGGAGCTTCTAAATATATGACTCGCAAGAGGAGTTGGTCTATTATATTTGTCGAAGGCAAGTCAAAGACAGAAACAATAATCTTAGGTGATGGAAGAGAGTATTCTATTTAAGGCTATCGGAATGTTCAAATAAAATTGTTTGGTGTTAAGGCATTTTTCTTTCATAATATACTTTATATACCAAGTTTGAATAAGAATCTTCTTTCAATTTGTGAGATAACTAGGGATAGCCGACATTTGGATGTGTTATTTAGAGCTGATTAATGGTTTGCGAAAGACCAAAGGAATGGTAAGGCAATTGCATCAAGGGTTAAAGAACATGGGTGGTACAGATTTGTAGAAAATTAGGGTGCACGCATTTACAAACAATGATGAAGAGAAAAAAAAGATATATTTTAGTACTCACATTGTAACAATACATCTCTCACACACTTATTATATTTTACTTTACACTTCTATAATACTCCTAGGTGGTTAAGGTTGTTTAACCACCTAACCCCTGACCACAACACCTAACGTTAGATCGGTCACATATCTAACATATATTGTCACATCTAAATATTATTAAGTGTTATCACAAACCCCTCCTTAAAACAAAATAACACTTTTATACTACCCAGATTTTACCCCCTCAGTATAATAGTTCAAAAATTTTACAACTCAAGTCCAAAATATGTTGATGTGAAGACCACATATGGGTCAACTTCCACCCATTGGGTCACCTGGGTAACTAGTGTCAATGCCTACTAGTTTTCTAGAAGAGACACTTAATTATGTGTCGTGCTTGCAATGCAATGCCAACTTCTTCTCCTCCAAATCTGGGACTTTCTTGATGCTCCATCTTACTAGCATAACTCTCTTTGAAGGTATACTTCCATCTCATTCCCCTAGACAGTCTCACTATTAGATTGCCATAACCCTCTAGAGTTAGAATCTAATTGGACTCCTTTAGCTATCAATCAACTAAGCATCCTTCCTCGGTACTCTTTGTCCAAAGACTTTTAGTAGTTAAAAGCAAGTAGTCACATATTCTACAGATTTCATCATCAACCTCTTCTTTCAGAAACTATGAGGTAAAACATGTTTTCTAGAACAATTTTTTATGCTAACTTTTGGGTTAAATATTTTTTTAATAATTATGACCAACGTGCCAAAAATATATTTATTTATCATAATTAAACAATTTCCTTTTGGTCATGAATTTAAGGTTTACACAAGTGCCAAAAATATTTCTGGTTATGAATTTTAAGCCAACAACCAATTAAATTTCCATCTACCTCTAGGGAAAAGATGTTTTTCTATCAAGCAAAAACAAGTTGTGAATCCTCTCATGCTGCCTTTTTCACGCTATTCTAGAAACTGAGACTGCTCCTTTGCAAAAAAAGCAACATCAGTTGTAGTTGATTTTTTTTGCTATGCCCCCGCATTTGTTCCATTGTACCTTATTATCCCCAATTTCTAGGGATAACTAAGGAGATGATGTCTCGAGGACCTCAGGTTGCAGACATGGAGTACCGAGAGACAAATGACTGACAGCGTCCACATGCACAAACACAGACCCACTTCACCACCACACATCCTAGGGTCGTCACAATGGCATTCACCACATCATCTTGCTTCCTAAAGACAATGGGTCTTGTTCCATGAGGTACAAGTCAAGTATTGTGGTAAGTATCACTTTAATACTTGAGGCATTTGAATATGTTGCATTTAAAGCTGCTTTTGATTATAGAACGTCTACTTGGAAATTATGCTCTTTGCCTTGTTTCAACTTGGTGGTTGACATTGCGCCCTAATAAGTGGTCACCCTTGGGTATGGGTTTGCTACTGGGAGGTCCCCTTGACAAGTCATCGTGCCATTCCCGATCATACTTATCACTTTTCACATTTCATTCTTTCGTCTCCTTATCTTTTGGGATTTTCGAGTGTACTGACCCAAGAAGGGATTGTACCTCATTTCATGGGAAGAAGGGGCTGAAGGCCCAGAGGGAATGTAGCTGGCAAAAGATAAAATCCAAAACTATAACCTTCCAGATGCTCTCCCAAAGAGGCCTTGAGAACAATGAAACGTTTCTCCTAAAAGATCAAAGACCTGCAAAAGCAAATACACGTATATAAAAATGTCCCACTTATTGAGGGATCTACACAAATGCGTTACAAGCTTTTCTTTACCCCTATGGCACTCTGTGTACCTCTCCCTTCAAGTGACACTGTGGTATTGTCCCCCAAGTTTTATGTTACCCATTGGGAGTACCGAATTGTTCTGGACCTTAATTAATTAATGGCAAATAAATGGGCTTGGAAAAAGGATGCATTCAAAACAAAGGTGCAGCACACCCTCTAAAAAGGCACCCATAAATGAGACAATACGAACCCTTGTATGTCATGAACCCCATGCCCAAAAGTCGTACCCCTCATCCACTTCATCTTCTCCACATGACTTAGAGAGGATCCACCTAAGAAACACTCATTGACTCAAGGAATGATTCACCCAATAGGTCACCTTGTCAATCCTCCCATACCTAAACTTGGCAAATTGCATAGGGTCTTTGAACACTTGTTTAATTTGATAAGGTAGTTCTTGATGCACATGTTTAGGCGACTCTTGTATTAAATGTGATTTTACTTGCCATGATGCTTTGACTTGAGATCCTTGGAGGGCGCACTTGTTTGTCTTTGCAGGACCTTGTTGATGGATGTTTTGGAGGAACAAGCCCAGCTTGGGCTTACATTGGGGCAGGAATCCCACAGGTTGGATGTTGTGACCCACACCTTGGGACCAGCCGGATGATGAATGTTTCCTTTGGAGGCAAGAGAGGACACCTTGGACAGTGACACCTAGCCCTCTTCCAACCCAACGACTTGCTTGGGAGCTCTTACGCCACTTTTCTAGGCTTGACATCTTGTTTTGGGGCTAGGGCATGTGGTGGTTGATGGACACTTGGCATTTTTGGATGGGAGGACCCCTTGCATTGTGGAGGAGACACTTGGCTTGAGGACACATGGCCTTTGGAGGCCTAGCCCTTTCTCCTACAACCCCAACGACTTCACCAATGTCCCAAAACATCACCCTCTAGGGAGATGATGTCATATTTTAGGGTTTCTTCATGTGCAAATTTTATTTTATTTTGAAAAGGGGCAAAGTAAAGGAGGTCGGCCTCCTTTACTATGGACGAGCACAGGTGAACGTGATCCTAGTGGCTGAGCACTAGTGAAGAAGTGGTTCTTCTGTGTAATGCAATGAGCCAGAGATATGGACAGCCCTATGGATGTGCCCCTAGTGGATGAGCACTAGTGGGAGTATAAGATCCCTTGCTATATTGTTCAAGAGTCAGACCTGCCTGTAACCCTAATTGTAATGTGAAGGGTACAAGTTGGCCCCACCTTACTATGATAGATAGTTAATGTAAAAGATAATTAATCTAGTTATTATTAATTATATTGTGAGTTAGTGAGGTCGGCCATGTTCTGCCAATAGACACTTATGTTGATAGGTTCAGTCCAGTATAAGTAAAGGTAAATTCCCCATTGAGGAATCATATCTATTGTGTGAGTTTGGAAATTTCAGCAAGTACACCTTCTTAGGAAAAGTGTGCACCTCTCTTAGGTGCTAGTCTTCTAGTGTTTACAAGCACCCTCTTGTGTGTTAGGTTTTTCTATGTGGTGAAGGTCTTTCTCTTGAAGAATATAGCAAAGGATTTTGGCTGGGTTTTCTTCCCTTGTTGAGAAGGGTTTCCCAAGATACTTCTTGTGTACTTGTGCATGGTGTTTCTTCTTGTGATCTTGGTTGCTGCAACATATTGTCTATGGTTTAAGTAAAATGTTAAAATGGAATAAACTTCATGCTTAAGCCTAGCTTATTGAAAAATCAACATGGTATCAGAGCATTGGTCTTGAAGAACCCATTGCACAAGCAATTTTCAGCCATCTTCTCCCTCCTGCAAAATCGTACAGCCCTCCTAGGGTTTCCAGAAATTTCGTACAGCCTACCTTTCTAAGAGGTTTCAGCACTTGGCACTTGAACGTTGGGGCTAAAAATACCATAGGAGTGTACGGCCTCCTTCAGCGCACCTCCAGCAAGCTTCAGATTGAAATTCCGAGCATTTTGAAATTTTGGCCCTATGATGAACAAAACTATGATGGAAGATAAGCTTGATGGATCAAGCAACTTCAAGTTCCCGGAAGACAAGACTTCAAAGGAAGACTTATTGTGGGAGATACAAAAAGGTGACACTGTGACTACCTCCTTCATGAAGATGTCAGAGGGCAGAGATCAGCCATGTGCCATTGGAGAAATTATATCAGCACCCTCAGGATATGCACTTGTATATATATTATTTGTATCATTGTCATGAGGGTAATTGCAGGACGAAGAAACCTTTTGCTGAAGTCATGGATCCAGAGGGATCTCAGTGCATTCAGAAGAACAACACACTGAAAGTGAATACTCCAGGTTTGATTGTTGTAATTGTCATTCCTCTAACCTATATTTCTAAAGTTTGCTACATTACAAGTAGGTGTTGTAGCTGTGACAACAATCCTTAAATTGTTTTGATTCTAGAGATGTACTCATTATTCTCCTTTAGGAGATATTCTTGTTTTGGTTCCTCTTGTTTTCTTGTTCCAGATAGGTTAACAACAAAGGAAGATGTTAATCCTTCAGAGGGAGTCACCTGACTCAGAGAGAGTCAAAACTATTTGAGAAAGAGGAAGAATATAACCATCATTGAGGCAACCAATGCAATAATGCATGATCAGAATCTTTCTATGATTCTATGGGCAGAAGCATGCATGAAACAGTATATGTTCGGAACAAGAGTCTTTACCAGACTTTGAAAAACATAACTCCCAGAGAAGCCTTCACCGGAGTGAAGCCTGGGATTGAACACTTCAGGATATTTGGGTGCCCAGTGTATTTTCATGTACCCAAAGAGAAGAAGTTCAAGCTAGACCCTTCAGGGAGAAAGGATACATTTATGGGATAACAGTGAATCTTCGAAGACATTCCAGATCGACATCCCTGGTCAGAGATAAATTGAGACAAGCAGAGATGTTGTCCTTGAAGAAGAGATAGCCTTTCAGAAATAAAGAGAATCTCATATGGAGATTGACAGTGAGACAATACCTTCTCCCCCTTCAGCAGTTCAGAGGGAGACAGACATTCTTCTAGCTGATCCAGTTGCTCCAGTTGATATGTTCAGAGATATTGCAGTAGGGCATAAAAGGCCTACCAAGGTTCACTCTGCGGGAGGCAAAGAAACATACAAGCCTCTCAAGGCACATCCCGAG
>SNQJ01S0089122.1:28835-41793 GCA_010110895.2 Picea sitchensis | reverse complement strand
GATATACCACTTACCTCCTCCACTTATTTCTCCCACCTCCTACTGACATTTGTATCCCACTCTGCCTCTCACCTCTTCCCATCACATCCTCCACTCCCACTCCCCATCTTGTTATGCTACACTTGTCCTACACTCACCGTTGGGCCATATCCCCTTGTAACTCCCGCCTATCATCTCTTGCCAAGTGTCTCGCCGCTCACAACCTCCCTATAATATGGTCCCATCCCATCTGCTTCCACAACCTCACATCCACCCCCACATCCTTTCCCCATGCCACTCCACTTCTGACCTATCCTAGCGCAATGCGCACACCTTCCATTTCCCGCACTTTCCATGTCACCCCCCACCTATCTCGCCTGACCACATGGGTGCTCCTCGTTGCACCTTCATGACGTTGGCATCATCATCCTTGCCAAGAGTCTCTTCCATGACCATCGACTGGGTCCCCTCTTAACAGTCTAATGAAGCAACAACAACCAAGGGAAGGCCACCACGTTGTTCAGGAGCAGAGTTGAATTGGGCCTCTCTGATCCTGAGGTAGAAGTTAATGAAAATAGGGAAGGTGGGTGAGATGTTGTCTCCTCCCTTAAATAAAAGGCCAGAGAGGGACAAGGCACATGTGTAGGTTGTCAGTCCAGACTAACAGAGATCACGTTCGAAAAGAAGATTGCATGGGCATTCTGACCAACATCTGCATGTGTATCCTGCCAGAGAAGCTTGTCAACGTAAAACCTTGAATGCATGACATGATCGCATTTAAGGAAATGAATCCAGTTCTAAGTATATGTAGGAATTTTTTCCATTTTTGTTAGTATCGATGGTAGATCTAAGCTCCAATTGTAAAGTTTTAGCGAGGCCTTTGGTTCTCTGGTTATAGACTAATATTTGAGACTTCTTGTTTAATGGCATCCAACCTCTTCCTTACTCTTTTCTTCTGACTCTTAAATCCTGGGCATGGATGATCCAGTCAGGTGTTGTAATGACTATATGATGTAGGTTTGATTATATCGATTATTGCAACATTTTAAGTTTCTTGGAGTTTTCGGGTCTGAGAGGATCTCATATCTAAGACTTTTCCTCCAAAGACTGTTGGAAGACCGGATGTCCAGAGTAGACGTTCATTCTTCTCTTGTTTTTCCTCCACCTACTCACCACTATACAAACTTACTGGCCTAAGTTACATCAATACCTCACCTTGCTCTGTATTTCCAACCCAACTTTCTGAGTTAAAACAATATTGTTCTAAGTTTACTCCCATTTGGTCACCCTTTATAAACAACCTGTAACATATCAACTGATGGGTATTGGGCTTACTCCTGCTACAATCCAGGCGTGACTCTTGGTGATAACACAATCCATATACACCCCCTTCTCTCTTTACCTCTTTCATATAACCCTTTCTCTCTCGCTCTCTTTAATTTAGTCTTGTTGTTTAATTCATAGACAATTTTGTGCTATTGCAAGACAATTGTGGGAAGAATTGGAAGAATTTTTTTTCCAAGTGGAATTAGAATTGTTGGTTGTGTCTGATTGTGTCTTTTTGGAATTGGAAGAAAAATTTGGCCAATTGGAATTGTTAGTTGCATCTTATTCTGTAATACCAAGACAAATTTTTCCGATCAGAATTGTTAGTTACAGTGTCTTCTTGTGTAATACCAAGACAAATTTGTCCAAATAGAATTATTAGTTGTGTAACACCAATACAAATGATCTAGGTGGATATCGGTATCCACCCACCTCTTCCATATGGCTCACATACAACTTTCATCTTGGTAGTTTTAGTTTTTATCTTGACAATTTGTTTCTATCTTTTCAGGTCCTAAACTTATGAGGATGTTTTGAGGCCCTAAATAGCGATTTTTGGGCCCGCCAGAGTCACACTATATACAAAGTTAGAGTGTGATGGTCAGATTTGTATACCTTGGATAGAAATTTCCAATGGGATATTGTGCACCTAAAACAGAGATCGCATGCAAAAGTTACGACCCCGGGAAGTTGATGTACCAACTTATCCCATCGAGGCCCACATGACTTTTGGCACTTCATCTCATAGGGTTAGGTTTTTTCATGTATAGGGTGTTCTATTTACTTCTTGATTATAAAATGGCATGGAGGACTCATTTTAATGTGCTCAGACAAATTTTTGTAGCCACCACATCTCTTCTCAGATATTACCTACCACCATTCAAGCAAGATTGTTTTCATTCTTCATTTTACAGTTTCAACAGATTCTTATTTAATAGAAGTTAAGTTCCATTGTATCTTTTTTATTTTTCTTTGTATATCTGTGCTAATATTATAGATCTATTTTTCATTTTTTTCTGCTCATAAATATGGATCAATGGTATCAGAGTGGTATGCTCTTCATTTATTTTTTTATGATTTTCCCCAACAAGGTCGAGATATACGCAATTGGGACTCAAAAAAGTTGAGCCTTTGTAAGATCAACCTCACCGAGCTTGACGACCACCCATGGGAGACAAAAAGTGAGATGATGGGGTAGGAGATCCCTTTAATTGTTTCTTGAGGAATCCCTCTTACAACAAAATATAGAGATGATGGATAAATTTGTGCAAACTCTTTGATTTCTTCCAACAAGTGATGCATCTACCTCAAGAGGAGGCGTCGTCCCATTCAAGGTACAGATCAATTTTGATATTCCTATATTTGAAGGTCAAATAGATGTGGATGTTGTAAAAAAATGGTTAAACCTTCTATAAGGGTATTTTTATGTCTAGAACTTTTTTGATAGAGAAATGATTACATTTGCACTCCTCAAGACCATCCCCCATGTCAAAGATTGTTAGGAGACTTTATGTGAGAAAAAGGAAATAGAGGGATATACATTATTTGTAGTTGCACCTATTTGGGGTTCCTTCATGGATGTTATTAAGAAACAATACTACCCTATTGGAAGATAGGAAGACTTATATACAATATGGACCATAGTGCAGCAAGAAAGGGACTCAATAGTGCCAGAGTCCACCAATGTCTTCCATACCTTGCACACCAACCTAGGTATAAGAGACTCTGAGCAACATATGGTGCTCAAGTATCATAACGGTTTGCATAGATACATCTGGAAAGAAATGGATTTTATGTACATTTCATCCTTGGGCGCGACCTATCACTATGTTTTCAAAATTGAGTAGACAATTAAACAAAAGATATGACAATTTGGGTTTGCAAACTCCTCATATCAGAAGTAGGGAAAAGGAGGCCCTAACCCGTAGAAAAAATGGTAGAGCAAGGAAGGGAAACCTTAGGAAAACCAGTCCAAACTACAAATAAGGAAGGACAATGGGAAGACAAAGAAAGAAACTAGGAAATGGTGTGAGTTTTATAAGAGACACTAGAATAACATCATTGAATGCCACTCAATGTAGTCATTAGTGGCTAAGGTGAAATCCTATGAATCATATGCAGGCTCTGAATCTGATTCAAAACCAAAAAAAGGGACATGGATCATTGATACAGAATCCAGTGACACTATTTCTACCACCACCAATTTCCATCTTGATGAACCTGATGAGCGAGAGGAAGGTGAGCACCTCTTTAATTCAAAAATGTGGGTGAAGGGTTCTCCATTGTACTTCATCATTGATATAGGTAACTAGAAGAACCTCATATCAGCAAAGGTCATCAAGCAGTTGGCTCTGTTGACAACACCACACCAAGAACCATACACCATCGAATGGCTCCTCCAATGGAATGATCTCTGCATCATCCAACAGTGTCACCTGGCCTACGACATAAAACCCTTAAAAGATGAGGTGTTGTGTGATTTCACCCCCCTTGAAGCTTGTGATGTTCTTTTGGGACAACCTTATTTATGGAAACATCCTATTGTATATGAGTCTAGGAATCGTAGTGTTATTATTACTTTGGATAGGAATTATATAGGATACCCGAGGTAGTCCCATCTACCACAATTTCCTCAATATCTACTAATAAATGCAGGAATTTCATCTCTCATACCGAGAATCTAGTCTTCTTTGCGATTCAGGCTCAAAGTGAGTGGAAGGTTGCAACCAAATCCTTGGCCTCCGTGACAAGTCTCTCCATGCAACAGAAGCAAGTGGATAAGGTCATGGAAGAATACAAAGAAATATTCTCCTCACCCACTGGGGTACCTTTTCACTTTCAGGTCAATCACTCAATCGATCTGACCCCCAACGCACCACTACCCAATGGGCTAGTCTATCACCTCTCTCTATCAAAAACTAAGGAAATCAAGCATCAGATCCAAGATATGCTCAAAATGGGGCACATCCTCCCAAGCTCATCACCTTTCTATTGACCCTTTTCCAAAAAAGGGTTGGGATATTTTGATCATCCTTATCGATGACTATTATCTCTCCTTGGGTTAACACAAGGTTTTTCAAAAATATACAGTCTACTTGGGGACTTTTTCATTTTTCGAATTCTATAGAAATTCAGTACATCTTGTATATAAGTCATCATAACTTCCAATAGGGTAGTATTGTTCCTTAATATCATCCCTGAAGGAACCCCAAGTGGGTGCAACTACGAATAATGTAAATCCCTTTGTTTCTGTTTTCTCACAGAAATTCTCCCACCAATTTTTGACATGGGGGACAACCTTGAGGAGCACAATTGTAATCTTTTCTCTATTGAAAAAGTTGTGGATAGAAAAATACCCTTCTATAAGGTTTAACCATTTTTCTACAAAATGACCATCTATTTTACCTTAAAATATGGGAATATAAAAAATGATTTGTACCTTGAAGGGGGTCGTGCCTCTACTTGAGGTAGATGTGTCGCCTATTGGTAGCCAACGAAGGATTTGCGCAAAGTTATCAATTATCTCATTCCTTTTTCATGAGAGGGATTCCTCAATAAAAAATTTAAATGGATCTCCTTCCCCATCGTCTCTATTTTCTTCCCCCATGGGTGGTCATCAAGTTCGACAAGGCCGATCTTGCAAAGGCTCAACTAGTTTGAGTCCCAACTACTTATGCCCTGACCTTGTTGTGGACATCCATAAAGAAACAAACTAAGAGAAGACTGCTCTAATACCACTGATCCATATTTATGAGTGGAAAGAAATGAAACAAAGATATTTAAAATTAAAACAGATATACAGAGAAAAATTATAGAGATACAATGGAACTTAACTTCTATTAAATAAGAAACTACCGAAACTGTAAAATGAAGAATGAAAACAATCTTGCACGAATGGTGGTAGCTAATATCTGAGAAGAGATGTGGAGACTAATTGCATTCATATGAGCACATAAAAATGAGGCCTCCAATCCTTTTAAGCATCAAGAAGTAAACAAATAACCCTAGACATCAAAAAACCTAACCCTAGCAGATAAAGCGCCAAAATTCATGTGGGCCCTGATGGGTTAAGTTGGTACATCAACTTCCCGGGGTCATAACTTTTTCATACAGACTTCATTTTAGGTGCACGTAGCTCGTTGGAAAGGTATATTCGAGGAATAAAATGTATTCCATCACACTCTAAATTTTTCCATAGTGTGTCTATGGCAGGCCCAAAAAATGTTGTTTAGGGCCTCAAAATGGTCCTGAAAGTTTAGGACCCGAAAAGATAGAAAAAAATGTCAAGATAAAAATTGTAACTGCGAAGAATATCGGACATAGGATGAAATAACATAGAATATAGGTGGTTATGTATTTCAATATTATAGACTAGTTGAAGTCATATACCACTTTACGAACATGGTTTTTGGTACAAACCTCCAACTACAAACAATGCCAAGTAAGAACTAATGAAAGGTATGATACTTCTTTCCATACTCTGAGTATGAGAAGTTAATGGAGACCATAAATATTAGAAGTGATACCAATGGTCTACTTGAATGACCATAGATATGTAAAACAAATAATTGAAAACGTATTTCACATTTATGAATTATTGAAATTTTGGATTCATTTTATGGTTGTTATGGTATTCTTGTATTTCCATGCCTTTCCATGCCATGCTTGGATTTTCATTCCCTGCCATGCCATTCCATGTCGTACCTTTCTTTTCCTTGTCATGCCATGACTTTCCTTTCTATTCCATTTCTTTCCATTCCATTCCATGTCATGCCTTTGATTGCCTTGCCTTGCCATACCATGCCTCTCCTTTCCTTTCTATACTATTCCATTCCTTTCCTTTCCATTACATGCCTTTACTTTCCTTCACTTTCCATGCCTTTCCAAGCCATACCCTACCTTGTCATGCCATCCCATCCCATGCCTTGAATTTCCTTTCCTTGCCACATCATGCCTTTCCTTTCCATTCCATGTCACGTAATCCCTTCCCTTTCCATGCCATGACATGCCTTTCCTTCACTTTTTATGTCATTTCATGTCATGCCTTGTATTCCCTTAAATTTACATTGAATGCCTTTCCTTTCCATGCCATGTCTTTCTTTTCCTTCACTTGCCATTCTATGCCATGCCTTACCTTTCCTTCACTTGACATGCTATGTCATGCCTTGCCATGACATGCCTTGAATTTCCATGCCATGCCATGCCATGTATTGCATTTCCATGTCATGCCATGCCTTTCCTTGCCTTGTCTTTCCATGCCATGTCTTGCCTTTCCATGCCTTGCCTTTCCATGCCATGTCATGCCTTTCCTTCACTTTCCATGACATGTCATGCCTTTCCATGCCATGCCTTGTCATGTCATGCCTTTCAATTCCATGCCATGCCATGCATTTTCATTCCATGCCATGCATTTTCATTCCATGCCATGCCTTTCATGTCCTTTCCATGTCATGCCATGACTTTAATTTCCTTTCCATGCCATTCCATGCCTTTAATTTCCTTTCCTTTTCATGCCATGCCTTGTCATGCCTTGCATTGAAGTGATTTTTCCTTGCCATGCCTTTTCTTTCCATGCCATTCCATTCTATTCCTCCCCATGCATTTCCTTCCCATGCCATGTCTTTCCTTTCCATGCCATTCCATTGCATGTCTCACTTTTCCATGCCATGCCATGCCTTTCCTTGTATTTCCTTCAATTTCCATGACATGCCTTGCCTTGCAATGTTTTCTCATGCCATGCCTTTTCTTGCCTTTCCATTTCCTTTCTTTACCATATCTTTCCTTTCCTTGACATGCCTTTCCATACCATGACTTCTCTTTCCATGTTATTCCATGCCATGCCATGCATTTCCTTCACTTTCCATACCATGCCTAGTCATGCCATGCTTTTCCTTTCCATGCCATTCCATGCCATGAATTTCATTTCCTTGCCTTGTCATGCCATTTCATGTCATACCATTCCATGCCTTGCTTTCTTTTCCATTCCTTGTCTTTCCTTTCCTTTCCAAGCCATGCCTTCCCTTTCCATGCCTTGGATTTCCATTGCATTTCTTTCCTTGCCATGCCAACCATGTTATGCCATTGCATGTCTTTCCTTGTCATGACTTTCCTTTCCTTTCCTTTCCAAGCCATGCCTTACCTTTCCATGCCATGCCTTTCCATGCCTTTCCTTGTCAATCCATTCCTTGTGATGCGATTCCATGCAATGTGTTTCCATGCCTTGCCTTGACATGCCTTTCCTTTCCTTTCCTTGCCTTTCCTATCCATTCCTTTCCTTTCATATCATTCCATGCCATACCTTTCCATGTCATTCCATGCCTTTCCTTGCCTTGCCTTAAATAAAAAAGTTATGAAAAATGAGGCTTTATGCTATGCCCCTATTGATAAAGCAACTAGTGATGAAAACTAAGGTTTTATTCTAAGTTGGTCTCTCTAGATTCAAATGGATAGATATTTGGTCAATATGGTATAAATATGATATTATTTCNAAGTTATGAAAAATGAGGCTTTATGCTATGCCCCTATTGATAAAGCAACTAGTGATGAAAACTAAGGTTTTATTCTAAGTTGGTCTCTCTAGATTCAAATGGATAGATATTTGGTCAATATGGTATAAATATGATATTATTTCAAAATCATAAATCAAATAGCTCTTACAAATTTTTATCTTTGCAATTATTTGAAAATAACAAATCAAATATCTCTTTCCAATTATTTCAAAATCATAAAGCAAATAGCCCTCACATTTCCATTCCGTACCATACCTTTCCATGCCTTTCATTTCTATGACATGCCATGCCTTTCCATGTCTATCCTTACAAGGTGTTAAATTGTCAAACATATGTAATAAGCACTGAGTAAAATCCTAGTTTCGGAGATCCTCCATCAAACATTTTTTCAAGAAATGGAATGACAACAGAGGTGCCCCAGATCCAATGAAACCAACATTTCTTCCATCCAAGTTTTGGTTTGAGTTTTATCATGAGTTGCAACTTGCCTCCTCAATCCATTCAGGGACATGTTGGCAATTTGGTCTAGGGGCATAAAATTTGAATCGAGCAACATAATAGAGTTATGTAATTTTCTTGCATGTATTTTTGGCCAAGTCCCATGCGATCACACTACCCATAATCACTTCGCACGGTGTTCTTGAAAATCGACATCGTGTTCAGAAGTTACAATATACCTCATTGAGAAAAACCCTAGTGCCAAAGATCTTCCAACAAACAATTTTTTGGGAGATGGAATGACAACGGAGGGGCCCTACTATATAAAATATGGTGCCCCGAATCCAATGAAACCAACATTTTTTCCATTTGAGTCCTGGTTTGATTTTTATCACAAGTTGCAACTCGCCTCCTCAAGCCATTCAGGGACATGTTGGCAATTTGGTCTGGGAAATAAAATCCAAACCAAGAGGAATAAGAAAGTTTCGTAAGCTCCTACACATTTTTCTTTCCAAGGCCCACGTGACCACACTACCCAAAATTTCCTGACACAATGTTTTTGAAAATCGACCTCTTGTTAAAAAATTGCACTATGCCTCATTGAGAAAAACTCTAGTGTCACAGATCCTCCAACAAACAATTTTCTAGGAAAAAGAATGATATTGGAGGGGCCCTACAATGTAAAAATCAGTGCCCTGAATCCAATGGAACCAATGGTTTGTCCATTCAAGTCACAGTTTGATTTTGATCATGAGTTACAACTCGCCTCCTCAAGTCATTCAGGGACATGTTGGCAATTTGGTCTGGGGGCATAAAATCCAAACCAAGCAACATAAAAGAGTTTTGTAAGCTCTTGTACATTTTTTTGGCCAAGGCCCATGTGATCACACTACCCACAATTTCTCGACACAGTGTACCTAAAAATCAACCTCTTGTTCAAAAATTTCACTATGCCTCATTGACAAAAACCCTAGTGTTGAAGATCCTCCAACAAATGGTTTTCCAGGAAATAGAATTATAGAAAAGGAACCCCACGAGTTGAAACTCAGTTCCCCAGATCTAATGAAACCAATGATTTTTCCATCCGAGTCTTGGTTAGATTTTTATTGCGAGTTACAACTCACCTCCTCAAGTCATTCAGGGACATGTTAGCAATTTTGTCTCGGGGCATAAAATCCAAATTAAGCATCATAATGGATTTCCATAAACTCCTACACATCTATTTGTCCAAGACCCATGTGACCATGCTACCTATAATTTTCTAGCATAGTGTTCTTAAAAATCCACCTCTTGTTCAGAAATTGCACTATGCCTCACTGAGAAAAACCCTAGTGTCGGAGATCCTCCAACAATCGATTTTCTGGGAAACAAAATGACAATGGGGGCACCCCACTAGCTGAAACCCAATTCCCTAGATCCAATTCAACCAACAGTTCATCCATTCGAGTCCTAGTTTGAGTTTTATCATGAATTATAGCTTGCCTCCTCAAGCCATTCAGGGACATGTTAGAAATTTCGTCTAGGGGAATAAAATCCAAACCGAGCAGTATAACATAGTTATGTAAGTTCGCACATGTCTACTTGTCCAAGGCCCACATGACCATGCTACCCACAATTTCCTGGCATAGTTTTCTTGAAAATTGACCTCTTGCTCAGAAATTGCATTGTGCCTCATTGAGAAAACACCTAATGTTAGATATCCTCCAAAAAATGGTTTTCGAGCAACGTAATGATAGTAGAGGGTCCCCACTAGTTGAAACCTAGTGCCCTAGATCCAATGAGATTGACAGTTTGTCCATCTGAGTTCTATTTTGAGTTTTATCGTAGGTTGCAACTCTCCTCCTCAAGCCATTCAGGGACATGTTGGCAATTTTCTCTCAAGGCATAAAATCCAAACTAAGTAGCATAAAAAAATTGTGTAATCTCCCACATGTTTGTTTGGCCAAGGCCCATGCGAGCATGCTATCCACAATTTCCTATAATATTGTTCTTGAAAATTGACCTCTTGTTCAAAAATTGCACTAGGCCTCATTGAGCAAAACCCTAGTGTCAGAGATCCTCCAACAAACAATTTTCTGGGGAATGAAATGATAGTGGAGGGTCCCCACTAGATAAAATTCAGTGCCCCATATCCAATGTAACTAATAGTTCATCGATCTAAGTCCTCGTTTGAGTTTTATTGCAATTTATAGCTCGCCTCCTCAATCCATTCAGGAACATGTTGGAAATAGACCTAGACCTAAACCATGACCATGCCATTCTAGATTTTAAAACTGTACAATATTTACTGCAAAAATTTTTTTAGTAAAAGAACAGAAAATATACAATGACAAATACACACATTACAAAGATATGTTTCCCCTAGAAACCCAAACTGGGAAAACCAACATATTCTATATTCATTCATTCATTATGATACATCGTTTACAATACAATATACATATAGGATCCAGAGACATCCAAAACCCTAACCCAATGACCTGGATTAGTACACAACCCTAATTCCTTAATTAGAAATAGAAAACCATCTAAAAAAACCATGTGTCAAAAAAATTCCCAACAATGGACAAGAAAATTGAGGCAACATAAAAAACGAGGCAAGAAAGTGACACATTTCTTGAGGAAATTTTTTTATTGGGGGCGTTTCCCTCAAACCCCTGCAACCCCCCTATACACTCAATGCAACGTAGAATATTCTAAATCTAATCATGAAAATAATATAACACATACCCAACATTCTCACACTTGTTGTTTTCCTTGCATACAGGGGGTTACAGGGTTACATAGTCAACAATGCAAGGCAACAATATCGATGGATCCTCTACACCAAGAGAAATTCTCAGTGCTCACATATTTTTTTAATGTATCTGTAACATTATTAAAAGTTTCCACCTTCATCAACAACACTTTCTTTTCTTCAACTATGTCTCTCACAAAGTGATATTGAATATCAATATGCTTTGTCTTTGAATGATAAGTTGGGTTCTTCACTGGAAAAAATTGCACTCTCACTGTCACAATCTATTCTTACATCTTGTTGTACCAACCTAATACCTAAACACAATCTTTGTAACCATACTACTTCCTTACTTTCATAAGTGGCTTCCATGTATTCAGCTTCTGTAGTTGAAAGTGCCACTACATCCTGCCTTTTTCCCATCCAACTGATTTCTCCTCCAAACAGGTTAAACACATACTTGCTTCTAGATATTCTACGATCCATATCTCCAGCCCATTCTGCATCCACAAATCCATGTATGTCCAACACTCTGTCTAATACTGGTCTTCTTAGATATTTTTTCTTCTTTGCTACAATGAAGTGGATTTCATCTGAGTTCACCATCTGCCTTATGTATTCTAGTGAAAAAATCCTCACAGGGAGGTATTTTGGCAATCTGTAAGGTGGCACCTCATACCCATACACTCTTATCTATGTGTGGTTTTGGTATAAATACCAATCCCCTGTCTTGGATAAATCAGAAAGGTGAAGGATTCTCTGAATTTATTCATTGATCCTTGGCTCTGTGTTGTTGTTCAACATGCAAATCACAGGGTGATAGAACTGGTCTATGAAGTCCTTGAAGTTGTATTCTATTGAATTTTTCCTCACCAATGAGGTCCATGAGGTCACTGACTGTGGGTTTCCTTCTTAGTTTAATTTATGAAATGTGCATGGAAACTTGTCTGACTGAAAAAACAAGAACATATAAACCAAGATTGAGGAATATCTGAACATTCCTTTTGTTGGAAACCTAAAAATCTGATCATGAATGTTATCAACCAAAAACTGACTGAAATTAAATTTAATTGTAGCTCTTTCTTCTGTGGAAAAAATGGATAAAAAACCTAGGATAGGCTCATCTACCCATTCATCTGAGAAAAAACCTAACAGGTAACAAATAATGGAAATGATCTGGCTGGCCTTGACAGTGAATATGGAGGATGAAGACGTGGTTTTTTTCTTGGGCAATTGGGCATCTTCTGGCAGAAAAATATCGAAAATCTGGGCTCTTTGGGGCAAGGTGAGATTTTGGTACAGGTCATTTAGGGATTCAATGGAAAATAGAATTGCAAAGTCACTTATTGGGATTTGTAGCATGTTCTCAATGGATACATAGGTAATTGTGAACATTGTTTCACCAGAGGAGGAAACAATGGCCCTTTGGCCAAGAGAATAACGAGCTTGGCATTTGAGGGAGAGCTCGAGGAAATGGTTGGTTTGAGGGAACATATACAGAGGTAAATTGGACTCCCATAGTCCAATTGCATTGCTATAATCCATAAATATGTCTTTTTTCCAAGAGTGAAATTCGAAGAAGTCGAATTCGCACCTCGTCTCTGTGATTTTATAGTCCTTATCTGCCAGGTGAATGTGATCCAGGTCGACAGGAGGGGGAAGGATTGAGTTCTCAG
This sequence comes from Picea sitchensis, assembly GCA_010110895.2. Lineage (NCBI taxonomy): Eukaryota > Viridiplantae > Streptophyta > Pinopsida > Pinales > Pinaceae > Picea > Picea sitchensis. The sequence goes on along the minus strand of SNQJ01S0089122.1, from coordinate 29,128 downwards.
ACGTATCAATAGACTTGGCCTTGGGGGCCATGATTGACAATTCTTAAGGTAAATTAATTGCAAAACTTTGATTACCCAGGGAAAATGTGCCTGTTGACAGTGAGCAGTTGTGGCAATTGGCTTGACAGTTTGTTTTGGTGCGGTGTCCATAGTGTATGCATCAGAAAATGGAATAACAAGGTGATGAAATAGAGTTTTACAGTGTGATGGAGGTTTCCATTATGGTGTGTGATGGTGACAGGGCGATTAACGGTCATGAGGAGAGATTTGATTGGGTAACGGTTATGTAGGAT
>SNQJ01S0089122.1:16309-28785 GCA_010110895.2 Picea sitchensis | reverse complement strand
GGGTTCTTCACTGGAAAAAATTGCACTCTCACTGTCACAATCTATTCTTACATCTTGTTGTACCAACCTAATACCTAAACACAATCTTTGTAACCATACTACTTCCTTACTTTCATAAGTGGCTTCCATGTATTCAGCTTCTGCAGTTGAAAGTGCCACTACATCCTGCCTTTTTCCCATCCAACTGATTTCTCCTCCAATCAGGTTAAACACATACTTGCTTCTAGATATTCTACGATCCATATCTCCAACCCATTCTGCATCCACAAATCCATGTATGTCCAACACTCTGTCTAATACTGGTCTTCTTAGATATTTTTTCTTCTTTGCTACAACGAAGTGGATTTCATCTGAGTTCACCATCTGCCTTATGTATTCTAGTGAAAAACTCCTCACAAGGAGGTATTTTGGCAATCTGTAAGGTGGCACCTCACACCCATACACTCTTATCTATGTGTGGTTTTGGTATAAATACCAATCCCCTATCTTGGATAAATTAGAAAGGTGAAGGATTCTCTGAATTTATTCATTGATCCTTGGCTCTGTGTTGTTGTTCAACATGCAAATCATAGGGTGATAGAACTGGTCTATGAAGTCCTTGAAGTTGTATTCTATTGAATTTTCCCTCACCAATGAGGTCCATGAGGTCACTGACTGTGGGTTTCCTTCTTGGTTTAATTTCTGAAATGTGCATGGAAACTTGTCTGATTGAAAAAACAAGAACATATAAACCAGGATTGAGGAATATCTAAACATTCCTTTTGTTGGAAACCTAAAAAGTTGATCATGAATGTTATCAACCAAAAACTGAATGAAATTAAATTTAATTGTAGCTCTTTATTCTGTGGAAAAAATGGATAAAAAACCTAGGATAGGCTCATCTACCCATTCATCTGAGAAAAAACCTAACAGGTAACAAATAATGGAAATGATTTGGCTGGCCTTGACAGTGAATATGGAGGATGAATAAGGAGTTTTTTTCTTGGGCAATTGGGCATCTTCTGGCAGAAAAATATCGAAAGTCTGGGGTCTTTGGGGCAAGGTGAGATTTTGGTACAGGTCATTTAGGGATTCAATGGAAAACAGAATTGCAAAGTCACTTATTGGGATTTGTAGCATGTTCTCAATGGATTCATAGGTAATTGTGAACAGGGTTTCACCAGAGGAGGAAACAATGGCCCTTTGGCCAGGAGAATAACGAGCTTGGCATTTGAGGGAGAGCTCGAGGAAATGGTTGGTTTGAGGGAACATATACAGAGGTAAATTGGACTCCCATAGTCCAATTGCATTGCTCTAATCCATAAATATGTCTTTTTACCAAGAGTGAAATTCGAAGAAGTTGAATTCACACCTCGGCTCTGTGATTTTATAGTCCTTATCCTCCAGGGGAATGTGATCCAGGTCGACAGGAGGGGGAAGGATTGAGTTCTCAGACGTATCAATAGACTTGGCCTTGGGGGCCATGATTGACAAATCTTAAGGTAAATTAATTGCAAAACTTTGATTACCCAAGGAAAATGTGCCTGTTGACAGTGAGTAGTTGTGGCAATTGGCTTGACAGTTTGTTTTGGCGCGGTGTCCATAGTGTATGCATCAGAAAATGGAATAACAAGGTGATGAAATAGAGTTTTACAGTGTGATGGAGGTGTCCATTATGGTGTGTGATGGTGACGGGGAAATTAACGGTCATGAGGAGAGATTTGATTGGGTAACGGTTATGTAGGATGGGACATATGGCAGGTGGAAGTAGGGTACGGTGGCAATGTGAGGTGAGTGGTATTGGGTAGTGGTTTGGGGGGATTTTGGAGGGGGGGTAGGTAAGATGATTTCAGAGGTGGGGGGGGCTCTGAAATTCTGTGATAATGCCACGTTAGGTGGGACTGATGCAAGGGGAAACCACTTTTCAGACCCCCCCAAACATTAAAGGAAGAAAGTTCGGGGGGGTTATGAAATGCACTGAGGACCATCGATCTGGGCAATGATGGATGTCGTCGCTGGAAATATGCAGGTATGATTTTAGGGGCTAAATTTCACTCATGGGATAATTTTCCATGGTTTTCCCATAGAAATATTCTCTATTCTAAAAATGATTCACCCAAATTTGAAAGTATAAAATTATTTTACCTTAAGAATCGCCAAAATTTTATACAAACTATATAAAATTATTAGAAATTTGAATATTTTTACAAAAATGTCGCCAAACATTTTATAGTTGGATTATGAATGATTAGTAATTTCACCAAGGTTTCTACATTTTAAAATAAATTTCCATCCTTAAAATCATCCCTAACAATATGTGCAATAATTACCCACTACACGCCAAAGTGTCTTTTCCACTAGTAACTTTGGATAAAAAAATATGTGTTGGGTAGCACTAAGCTCATTTTTTTTCCCTTTTACACCATGGTCTTATTTTCATAAGGCTACAATAATCAAATTTAATCAATCAAGGGGTATTTTGACATCCCTTTTCAACTTTTATTGAAAACTAAATCACTAACCTATCTCCTAACCTAGTCATTTAACATATTAATCCAACTTAAACTGTTGGATTAATTATTACTCTAACCTAGATAATTTGGCCAAGATTAAACAGTCTGACCAAACTTATTCTCTAACCTATATACATAAATTCAATAAGTTTGATCATGATTATATAGTATGATTCAAACTGAATTTATTTTTGATGGGGTTTTATATTTTTATTTTGTGTTTTATTATTTTTTATACCCTCTTTTCATTTTTTCTATTNTATTCTCTAACCTATATACATAAATTCAATAAGTTTGATCATGATTATATAGTATGATTCAAACTGAATTTATTTTTGATGGGGTTTTATATTTTTATTTTGTGTTTTATTATTTTTTATACCCTCTTTTCATTTTTTCTATTTTTATCCTTTTCTTTTTCTTTTTCTTTTGTTTTGTTTTGTTTTTCTTTTTCTTTTCTTTCTTCTTTTCTTTTTTGTAAATCATTTGTAGAATAAAATATTATTTACAATGAAATATGACTAGAGGAAAAAATTTCAATCACGAGGTGATACTATGAAATTTAGGGTTATAATAGGGTCCATCCCAACCATTTATGGTTCCCCTCACCATATCTCTCATAACATCATGATCTATATTGGAAAACCCCCCTTTTTAGAAGTTTTTTTTTTAAATAAAAAGAGTGGTAGATCCCATTATAGCATATCACATACAAAAATAACACATGTCTCTAGGCTACCAACTATTTCGCCAAATTAGCGAAAACTAGAACAGTTGGAAGCCTGGGATTTCCATGTCTAAAAAAGGTGGTCCACCATCTGCCCTACCAAGAGGAAACCAAGGCAGGTGGTGGCCTATAGTCTTTACATCAAACAGTAAAACTAGAATTAAAACTAAATTGGACTTGGAACTGAACCCAAAAGAGTTAAGAATGACATCTAACTAGAACCAGAAAGAGATTCAAGCCATGCAATTACCTGTTAGCATCAGAAGATGCTTCATCGAGGTCTATGTTGTGCAGTCTATTTCGAGTCAGTAGGGAAAAAGGTCTTGCACATGTCAGACACTTTTTCCCCACTGGTGCATTGGATAATTCTTCATACAACATATCGATGCGTTGGTGCATGAGTGTTCCACAGTGGATCTGATCTACCATATGGCTTCTCAGATAAAACACTAATTCCAATTGTTACAGGTGGAAGAAGGGTGGGAGGGCACGCCATGGTTCTGGTACAATCGAGATAGGAGTTGGCACAAAGACCTCGCCACCTTCCACCGTCGTGCCACCCAGACCTTCCATAGCCTCTCCTGTAGCAACCTGCACTCTGTCCTATGCTCCATCCATGTGTTTCGTCCTAGCACGCCATCCCTATGTGTCTTCCTCCTTCCCGAGGTCGTCGTCCTTCACTGTGGAACTGGATAATTCTTAGTCTTCTGAAAGTAGGGCATCCTGAGAGGCCAGGTGGAGGAATTCCTCTGGGAATTCCTCCTCCACGATGAAGATGTAAACCTCCTCTAACTACTCCTCCATGTTGTTGGTGCAGTGGTGAGCCGTCGTGGTTGGCATAGGGGCTGCCAATTCTTAGGCACGGTGAAGAGAATCAACTTCTAAGGGATCTGAATGGGTTCCTCTGTGATTTCTTCCTCTACATAAGCCATTAGAGACAACCTGAACATCCCTCCTCTATGTGTTTCCTGAGTTCACTGAGTGCAGGATATGGAGAGTGCCCTCTCTAGCAGCTGTCACCTTCTCTGTCACTAGGAAACTATGCCAGTCATGGCCTTGACGTGGCCTGCCTCTCTCCCATGGAATCGAGGAAGTAATGCAGATGGATAGCTTACAAAAGGATCTACAGTGGTTGCACCAGAGCACTGAGTTTCTTTCATGGTGCAGGTCGAGGGTGAAATGGTGAAGGTTGGTGCATTATTAGATGATATCAAGGAGGAGTGACATGACTTCTCCAATTATTGTCCCCTATCCATTGAATTTCCTTTTTGTCTCTCTGCTCACGCCAAAGAACGTCCTTTGACTCTTCATAGGCAATTAAGGTAGGCTTCCATTATTAATGGAGATGGGATGGGAGCCAACCTACCATATTTATGGATTGGCTCGGGCTCGTGTTACGTGGCCCATGTGTGCTACGTGGCACCCCATCTGGGGTCCCTTTTTAGAATTTAAGTAACACTATCCATAATTAATTAATAACATAAATACATGCATTACCTTTTATAACAAAAGGTTCATCAAACCCAACATTCACACATATTTAGTCTTCCATAGTCTTTTGGCAAGCTATAGTTATATTTACAAGCTGGGGGAAACAGGGGTATTACAATCCCCTCCCCCCTTAAAGGAACATCATCCTCGATTTTCTACCTGTCGATGTGCTCTGTATGTATAGAAGTAAACAAAAATGGGTATGCTTGTTTCATGTCATCCTCCCTTTCCCATGTAGCTTCATATGGACCAAAGTGTTTCCACTGCACCTTGACCTGTGCAATGGTTCTGTTTGTGAGTGGGATTTCCTTCCTGTCTATTATGCATTGTGGTTCTGGAAGGAATTCTCCCTCTGGTTCCACCTGAATCATAGACCAATCAATTATATTATTAGAATCATGAACATATTTCTTCAGTAACGAAACATGGAAAACATTATGTGCCTTCACTATGGGCGGAAGTGCAAGCTTATTTGTTACATGTCCCACTCTATCCAAAATTTCAAAGGTTCCACAATATCAACGTGTCATATTGGCATAGGCTCCCATTCTCAATGCAATTTTCCTGGGTCTAACTTTAAGATACACATGATCCCCAACTTTGAACTCTCCAAGAGTCCTTTTCAGTCTACATAGCGCTTATATCTATCTTGAGCTATTTTCAAATTTCGTTTTATTTGAACTACTTGTTGCTCTATTTATTTTAGCATATCTAGCCCGATAGTAATTCTATCCACTGGGCTATCCCAGCTAATTAGAATATTTCATTTTATACCATAGAGGGCCTTGAAAGGGCTCATCCTCAATGACTCGTGATAGCTATTGTCATAGGAAAATTCTACTAGTGGTAAGTAGTCTTCCCACTTCTTGGGTTGATGCATCATATGCATCCTTAGCATGTCCTCTAACACTTGGTTTACCCTCTCTATATGTCCATCGGTTTGAGGGGGATATAGGCTGTACTAAGTAAAAATTTAGTCTCAAAGCCATCAAATAGATATTTCAAAAAGGTTGAAGTAAATTTTGTATCTCGGTTGGATCTGATTTCCCTAGGCATGTCATGCAATCTAAATATTTCCTTCATGAAAATATTTGAAATATCTATTTCCTTGCAAGTTGAATTGATGAGAATGAAGTGAGAAACCTTGCTCAGTTTTTCAACAACTACCATGATGGTGCCATTCTGTTTGGTTGATCTTGGTAACCCTGTGATGAAATCCATGGAGATGGTTTCTCATTTCCCTTCTAGGATTGGTAGGGGCTGAAACAACCCTATTGGATATTAGTGCTCTACCTTAACCTACTGACATTCAATACATTTGGCCAAGCAATCAACTATGTCCTTTTTCATTATGGGCCAATGAATTTTTTTTCTAGTGGATGTAATCATATTCTGATAACGAGGATGACTAGTATATGGTCTTTTGTGTAGGCCATCCATGATGAACCTCTTCAATTCGTCACAATTTGGAATATACAACCTACCTTTGTAATTTAATAGGCCATCATTCAACAATTGATAGCCCTCATACTTCAACCCCGTGGGCTCTTGTTCTAAGTATGATTTTACAGTCTTGAAAAGTGCATCTATCTCTTGTACACTTTTGACTCTCTCTATGACATATGATTCACAGGTGCTTACAGCTTCCAAGTGAATCACTTTCATACTTATGCTAAGGGAATCAACCACCCTATTTTATTTTCCTTTGATATGTTTTATTTCAAAATCAAACTCACTAAGGAGATCCATCCATCTAGATTGTATAGCATTGAGTTTTGGTTGATCAAACAGATATCTCAACCCACTATGGTTTGTCATAAGCACAAATATTCTACCTAGGAGGCAATTCCTCCACAGTTTTTAGAGCATGTACTATGGTATACAATTATAGATCATGGGTCACATAATTGATTTAATTCTCATTCAATTATATGAATTCGTAGCAAATTACATGTCCTTCTTTCATAAGGACTCCTCTGAGCCCTTCCTTGCATGTACATACAAGGAAGTCCTTGTTTGGGTTTTCAATATTCAGCACAGGTTCATTGGTTAGAAGGTATTTCATCTCTTGGAATCTTTATTCACCTTCTGATGTCCAAATGAATTTAACCCCCTTTTCTGAAGGGAGGTGATTGGGAAACCAATCTTCAAAAAACCTTTTATGAAACTCCTATAGTATCCTGCTAGGCCCATAAAGGATATGATATCAGATACATCCTTTGGGGTAGGACAATCCATAATGGATTTGATCTTGTCAGGATCAACTGCCACTTCTTCTTCTGAAATAACATGGCCTAAGTAATGGACTTGTTTTTGGAAAAAGTCACACTTACTAAACTTAGCGTAGAGCTAATTTTCTCTTAGCACTTGAAGCACTAGTTTAAGATGTTCCTCATGCTCTTCCCTATTCTTGGAATAGATTAGGATATCATCAATGAAACCCAATACAAATATTTCCAAGAACTTATTGAGTTAAGCACATAAAAGCGGTTGGTGCATTGGTAATCCCAAATGGCACCACAAAAAATTCATAGTGAACATATATTGTCCTAAATGTTGTTTTGTGGATTTCTTCATCCTTAATCTAGACCTGATGGTTTCCAGATCTCAAGTCAATATTGGAGAAAATTGTAGCACCCCTTAATTGGTCAAACAAGTCATCGATCCTTGACAAGGGATACTTATTCTTAATGGTCATCTTATTGAGTTTTCTATATTCTATGCACAATGTGAGTGTGCCATCCTTATTTTTCACAAAAAGGGTTGGTGCTCCCCATGGGGACACACTAGGTTGAATGTAGCCTTTGTCCCACATATACTTTAGCTGTAGTTTGAACTCGACTAGCTCTGTTGTACTTATTCTATAGGGTGTTCTAGACATTGGCACCACTCCTAGTGAAAGTTCTATTGAAAAGTCAATATCCCTTCTTAGAGGTTGTCCTAATACCTCTTCTGGAAATACATATTTATACTCTCTTAATATGGGATGGTCCTCTAGGATTCTTTTATTGTCCTCAACAAAGTTCAACACTTGTATTGCATATAAAGGGCATCCTTTTCTGCAACACTTCTTCACTTGAAGGGCTGATACTTGTCTCACTGAGATAGGATTTCAAATTCCTTGTAGGGTTATTTTTCTCCCTTATTCATATTCACACTCTAAAGTTTTATTGTAACATTCGAACTTGGTTTTATGGGAAGCCAACCAGTTCATGCTAATCATCAGGTCATAAGATCCTAAAGAGAGCATGTTTAAGGTTGCTTGGATGCGTAATCCAGTCATAATGAATTGGCTTGCTGGTATGACCTCTTTTACATTTTCTCTTGGTTCTAGTGGCTAGTTGTACCAGCCACGATTTAACATGTTTAACTTGTTGCAATTTACATTTATCAATAGTTTGAGGGGAAACATAACTCAAATTAGAACCAAGGTCAATTAAAATGGAAACTAGCTAGTTGGAAAGCATACCTTCCATCTCCACCACTGAAGCTTGGTGGTTATATTGTCTATTATCCAAGGATGCATAAATTTGTGGCATTCTCTTAGCCACATCATTGACTGTGGTATTCTCTTGGACATTGTATACCCTCCTATAGTTTTTTTTCCTATGTGGGTAGTCCCTCAGTAGATGTTCTTCTCCACAACCCCAACATTTCAAGGGTTCTCTCTTTGAGTTATCAGTCTTACTTGAGGCTGCTCCAAAGGGTTTATTTCCACTCTGAGATGGAAAAAATTTCTGATACACACTTTTAGTAGCAAGGCTCATCTTAGAACCTTTCCCATTGTTCTTAAATCTTGAGGGTTTAAGCCCCTTCTTCTGAATCCTGAATTACTTTCCGTCTTCCATTCCTCAGGAGGTTCTATCTTATTCTTGAATTTCTCATAGGAATACCTTGACTTTCAGATAGTGTCCTCTAAAGTATTTGGTTCATCAAAGTCAATTCTATCCCACAAGGACTAAGGTAATCTAGTAATAAAATGTTTCATCTTTACCTTTTCATCCTTTATGTAGGGCACATACCTTATCAACTCAAGAAATTTGTTGATATATTCATCTATTATGAGTTGTCCTAAATTGAGTTCATAGAACTCCTTGTTATTCCTATCGAAGTGTTTATATGAAAGATACTTATTCTTGAAGTATTTCTCAAATTTTTTCCATGACAAGTCCTTCTCATGGATTCCTTTCACATTCCTAAGGTCCTCCCACCAAATGGAGACCTTTCCATTTAGGTAGAAAATGGATATTTGAGCCTTTAATTTTTCAGAGTAGTCATGGACTCTAAAGTACTTCTTCAAGCCAAGCATCCAAACTTCAGCTTCTTCCCCCTTCTTAATCTCTCCATCGAAAGTGGATGGTTTGGATTTCTTAAACTCTTTAGGGTAATGGCTCTTGGAATGTTTCCTCTTCTTTGTTCTCCTATGGGAATGTGAACTAGTTTTTCTACTAGATGATTCCTTGGATTTGTCATTTTTCTCACCAGAGGACTCTTTCGATGAGTATCTCTCGGTACCATGTTTTCCTTCTTTGAGTTTATCCTCCTTGTGTGGACACTTTCAGGACCAGGATTTTGTATTTCAGGTGGACTTTGAGTTTTCTTAGTATGATTTATGTCCACATGACTGGTTCCTGGTCCATGTTGTAACTACCTTTGTATATCTGATAAGATCTACAGTAAGACTACGTTAATTTCCATTTGTTTTTCCTTCTCTTTTATCATCCTTTCATTGTCATACTTACAACTCTGTAATTTTTCCATGAGGATTCTTATGGTTTCATCCAAATCTAGAGGGGTTTGAATCACCCTCCTTTCATCAGATTCTTCCTCTCTATTATGGGAGATTTTCCCCAATTCGTGGTGTGTCACCTCCCTTTATGTTGTAGTTTTCCATCAGTCCACTGATTGCATGAGTTATGATAAAAAATTCTTTGTTAGTTAATGATATACTAGTTTATGAATTAGCAAACAATTCATATTTTTTTTTTCAAAATATATACAACATCGGAAAGTCTCATTTTGTCCTTCAGTAGAGGTTTAAATAAGTAGGTCAATATTTTTAAGTGACTCGTTCATGATCCCAAGCAGGCCAAGTGTTGTTTCCATGCTCTGATACCAATTTGTAACATAATTGATCCCTAAGTGCCCTTTATAGAGATGGGGCATCAAATGTTTTCTTACCTTAATCGTCTCAAATATTTTTTCTGAGGTCTTCATCCTCTTCTACTCATTTGTATCTTCCTAACGACTACTATAAGGCTCACATCCAAGCTCTTGATTGCAAGTTATGGCCTCCCAAAGCTCTTTGGAGTTATTATTCAAGGTTCACATGGCTCATTCGTACAATACACAAGTTCGCACATCCATGGTAGAAGTTCATCCACTATCCAATCCATGATGGCACTTGATCCTCGTTTAACACAATGGCTAGAGGGGGGGTTTGGCATTCGACACTTCAACATTGAGCACCCCTTTTCCTTTATGCGCGCATATCCCCTAGAGTCCCAAAATCTCAAACTTCTAAAAGAGCCCGAAATCTCACCACGTGGCTTCGACCTTTAGAACTTCTGGCTTATCTATGACACTGCACCCCAAACCTCCGTACTCTTGAATTTCAAGACTCCCAAATGGTTCACCCTTGCACGATGTGACGTATTAAATGTAGAGGTAAGGATAGGTGGGTCCCTATTACTCCACCCGTCAATAAGCCAAGTGAATACATTCCAGAGGGGTGACACGTGGCAAGGAAGATATGACACATGGCCCCTTCAATGGGTGACACGTGTCACATTTTAATGGCCACATAGAGTCTACGAAACATACAAATCTAGGTGACATGTGGCATGTCAATCATGGGTACACGTCACCCTAGGTGACGTCAGTGTGCCACGTAACTCTAGACTAATGGATTTCTAATGCCCTTAGATCTCACGGTCGAGATGTGTCCATGTAGATCCACTGATATACGACCTCCATTACTTCATAATTTCAACATTTGGGGGATCCATTGTCTGACCTCCTCTTTTCTCCTAGAGTGGTCAGTGTAGGGCTGACCACAATCTATATCTAACGGTCGGGTATGGCCCTGCAACTTCCTTAGATCTACACTTTGCATGACTTTGCGAGTTCGACATTCAGAGGATTTCACTTTCTTACCACCCCATTCTTCCCATAGTGGTTAACATCAGACTGATCTCTGCATGGAATCCAACAGCCAGGAAGGATCCAGAGGTGTCCCTAGACATACATTTTGCGTTAATTTGCAGCTCCATCCTTCATGGGTTTCAGTGTGATGGAAGTTTCATTCTCCCGAAGTAGTATTCCATCGAACCACTGTACGTGAGTCCCTCCACTGGTTGATCAGACGGTTAAGGGGGTTCTCAACGGACTCCCCAGATCCACAACTCATATCAATTCATAACTCTAGTGTTCAAGGAATTTGATGCTACAACACCTCTTCTTTCCCGAAGTAGTCAACGCTGGACTTACCTCGGTGTAGAGTCAATGACCAAGGGGACTCCCAAATACCCTTGGATTTGTGTCTTGCAATACTTCACGATTGGTAAGTGGGTCATGGTTTAATGGTGGGATAGGTCTATCTGCCATGGTTAGGGAAATCTCCAGACATCAGTCAACCTCATAGGTAATTGTGTCAACAATTTTCCTTCGGTCGTTTTGAAAATGGTAAGGTCGTAACACCTCGGAGCTCCGAACTCCTAGAGTTTTGAAGCCAAAAATTTGTAGCTCCTTTCAATCCTAGCACAAGGTTCCTAGACCTTGGTCGCATGGGTCCTCCAAAAATTCTCATGGGATACTGTTAAGGTCCTAACTTGCACATAGGTAGAGAAATATATTCGGATGTAATAAAGGTCAATATTAATAAGGCCTTTCAATAAAATAGAATAAAGTGGATGTAAGAAGACCTAATAGAAGCTTCCGCATCTAGAAGGATCTTCCTCTAGATGCTTCTCTTGATAGACATACTTAGTATAAATTAGGGTCGAGGGTATGAAAACCTTAGCTTGGAGATTATTGTAACAGAGCGTTACTCGACTAGAGGGAGGCACGTGAACATTGCTTTCTGAATCAAAGTGTTATTTATGTTGTTGTTCTTATATCATTTATGTGTTATTGTGGTGACTATGCTGGTTATATTACTGTTATTCTGCAATTTCTAGCATTTTATTTATGTTCTGCATACTTTTTATATCAGGGTAGAGACGTATTCCAGCATCTTTAAGCCACAGAGATCTATCGTTACGCGCATAAAGCCGTGGTTGAGGGATTCATACACGCAGGAAATACAAGTGGTTCTTAAGTACACATTTGTTGGCCACCTTTGTAACCCCTGTTGGTACCCCTTCGAGTGGTACCGCATTATACAACACCTGTGTACGGATCGAACTAGATTTCCTAAATCCCTCTTTAGATAAACCAATCGGTCGCCTGACTGCTATAGTGCCACCGAGAACAACAGTCGGGAAGATACTCTCTAGTACCTAGGTAGTCGGGTAGTACGACTAAGGGTATGGTCTATCCTCCTTAGTTAGTGCCCTGAGATATTGGGCCGATTAATATTGTTGGACCCCACACGTATATCAAAGAGATATAGCACAGGGAAAACCCTTGTCTGTAGAACCCTTGAATACCTAACCCTTGGGGGATAGAAACATAAACAAATAAAAACAGACAAGATCTGTTGTTGCACAACTGTGCTCGGGTTGCCAAATAACTACACTTTTCTTACTGGTTAAGAATTTGGGTAT
>SNQJ01S0089122.1:1017-11202 GCA_010110895.2 Picea sitchensis | reverse complement strand
GTATTTATGGAAGATTATATTCTAATATTATTTATTCTACTAGGCCAACTTGTCTTCTAGGGTTTCCACACATCTGTTTAATGGTTCACTTTCTTCCAGAATATTCTATTTTTACATGTGGAGGCTAATACCTCCCACAACTACCAAAGCATCAACACTCCCTCTTAGCTAGGGAGGTATTAACTAATATTTTCTTCATGTAGTGGTCTCAAACACATCCATCCATCTCACATGACATGGGAAAGACTCACATGGTCTTGCATACCATTCTACAGGTAGCATCATCGTAGCCATACAGGCTATAATATGATCAAATAGATCAAGTATCACCATCATAGTCACACATTATCCATCTAGATGGAAAAAAACTCCAACACTATTGGTTGGACCTTCAGCTAGTAACCTTCGATTCTATTGATCGACACTCTAAATGGGAATCATTTTCAACACTACAAGTCGACATCTAGTTCATACAAAACTAGTAACTCGTCAGCTCACATAGAATCCAACTAAAAAATTTAACACTCCCTCTGAATGAGGAAGGTATTCCTCTTGACATGATCATCATCACTTCTTCTGCTCTTCTTTACACCTCGACCATTTTCTTGTTGAATTTCACGAATCCATACATCATAAGAAGTTTTTCACTTTCACTGGAGTAGTGTACCATCCTTTTTTGGAGTAGCATACCAACATGCGTTGGGGTAACATACCAACCTACATTGGAGTATCATACCAACCTTCTTTGGGGTAACATACCATCATGTGTTGTAGTAGCATACCAACCTACATTGTGGTGACATACCATCCTATGTTGGAGTAGCATACCAACCTGCGTTGGGGTAACATACCAGCCTGTGTTAGAGTAGCATACCAACCTACACTGGGGTAATATACCAACCTATGTTGGAGTAGCATACCAACCTGCGTTGGGGTAACATACCAGCATGCATTGGAGTAGCATACCAAGCTGCGTTAGGCTAACATGCTAGCCTCCATTGGAGTAGCATACCAACTTTTGTTGGGGTAACATACTAGCCTACGTTGAAGTAGCATACCAACCTATGATGGTGTAACATACCAGCCCACATTGGGGTATCATACCAACCTACACTAGGGTAACATACCATCCTACATTGGAGAAGAATACCAACCTGCACTAGGGTAGCTCCCATTACTAGGGATCACATCACTTCCCCCTACTAGGGAATACATCAATTCTCACTACTGGAGAAAAACATTTGGACCACTCAAATCTTGTCCCTGACAAAATCTTGGTCAACATATTTCTACATGTTCATTAGTAGCAATATACTAGAGAAAGTGTCTCGTCATAGTCTTCTCCCTCTTTCTGGGAGAATCCTCTGGACACAAATCAGGCTTTGTACATCTCTAGGATATTTATCTGCAACATGATTAATTTTGTAGATCAACTTGGAAGTCACCGCTGAATTCCCTTCTGGTCTCAGAACAAAGGAAAATATATTATATATCCCATTCCTTCTCACTAACTTCCTCCTCGGTCATTGTAGCAAATTCTACTAAAGCAAAGAAATCCTCCCATAAGATCTCATATCTCCTCAAAGCCTCTGAAGCTTCGATCTAGACTTCTCAACCCATGGCATCTATCTATCAGTTTCAGAAGACGTCTCTCTCTTCCATATGAATATAAAAGTATATGAATCTCCATTCTCCCTTTGAATCTTGACTCCCTCTAAGTCTATATAATATTCGGAGACATCTACTCCTCATGATATGTCCCATCAATGTTGCATCCTGCAAAGTTTCATGGGACCACGTTGGTCTCTTCTTGGTTACTGTAACAATTCAAGGTAGGCCCTTTTGGCTCTAGTAACTCTTCCTGATGATTATATGAGTGATCAACTGCATTAGAGAGATTTGTTTGGTCACCTTTGGAGCCATATTCTCCTTACAATCAATCTCCATATGAGATACTATGTATCTTGCAAAATTACCCTTCTTCATCTTCTTCTTCTTTGGTACATGGATGTATACGGTCGTGTATACAACTTCTTATCTAGATAGTCTTCTCCATGTCTCAAACTAGAGACGATAAAATATGTTGTCTCCTGCAACCATCACTATAGCTTCCCTCAGAGTTATCACATGTGACCTTCCGGAACAATGACAACAAAGGGAAAATTAGTAGACAAGAATAATACTATTATAATAATAAAAACAAGAACAAGAACAATAATCACAATAGCTCCTTCTCAAATCTATTGCTTGTGACCAACCTGGAACAATAACCAAAATAAAAATACAATAATAAGAAATATGAACAACAGTCTTCTAGTTTTTTGATCAATCATTCCTCCATGGTAACTTGCCCTGAACAAGAAAAAAATAACAAAAAGTATAATAGAATTTTCATAAGAACATATCTATATCAACAAGAATAAAAATGAAATATCATGGTAATCATCATATTATTACCAAGGTGACCTTTCTGGAAGCAAAACAAGAAGTATCTCCTAGACAAGATATTAGTTCATCTTGTGGCCAAGTACAATAAGCATTTATGTCAATAGTACTCACATGCTGGCAAGTATTCATTGTATCTATCAGTAATAGAACCTTTCAAGGATTGGTGTCACAACTAGTAATGTAGAAATTATCAAACTATATGTGCAAATTGGAAACTTATTAATTTAATCAATCAAACCTGGAACCTTGTTGACGGGCGTAGGCGACACACCATCAAATGGGAGAATAGATCTAGACTGGGGTTGTCTAATTAACCCAATCCATTTGGTGTAATCTATTCTGATGGGTTTAATGGCTCTGTTAGCCAACTAGGGTCCTAAAACAAAGAAAATAAATAAACTACTCTAAAACTCAAACTATAATACTATATACTTTAATCTAATTATTTACAAGTGTTTCCAGAAATATAAACATGTGATTATAAACAAAGTATTTACAAATTGCAATTTTTTGGTGAATGCCTTGCGAAATCAATGTTTGGTAATTGTTTTCGAAAGTAGATAAAGAAAGCACATATTTTATATTTTATATTTTATTTTTTATAATCTAAGATCTAAGAACTTAAAAAAAGATACTAATAAAACATGATTTGAAACAAGGATAGAGTAATGGTCACAACCAATTTAAACTATCTTGTTTCGCTAATGAATAAACTAATAACATAAATTAGATGTGAATAAAGCTAGCATGAGATTAGTTTCATACTGTGTCTATGTCTCTGTGCGATCCAAACCTCCAGCTATCTTGTCAATGAGAGAAATCTCCGACAAACTTGTACTAACATCTCTTGAATAAACTAAAGGTGTTTATTGACAGTTCGGATATAAGACAGAGTAATAAAAATGTAGATCAAGTGATCTTGTGATTATGAATGATTACAGTAAAAGAATTTCAATGTGAAACATTCATTGGATACATCAACTAAACATCAAGCATAAATTATGACATTGAAGTTGAAATCACGATCACATAGATAATATCTGAAACAACAAGTTATATACAAGAATTTAAAGTACTGAATAAAATTAAACATTGCATGTTAATGAGACTAAAGATGGATAACATATCAATCTTCCATAATAAAAAGAAAAACATAAATGGAATAGCGTCCCCCAGGGTCTAAAGCCACAATGGAAATCACTTTTCCATTCAGTTATGAGAATTACATGTCCATAATTTGTTCCAAGAAAAGATGATATTCATTAACAAAGTGAATAGTATTTAAAGTATCATGGGATCCAGATACTCATATCTCACAAGATAGAGATGGATATCCCAACATAAAGTAAAATTACCAAAATAGTGGGTTTGGAAACCACTTATAACAGAGTTGGTTTCATAAAAAATAGATCAAAGTTTCTATAAAACATGAAGAAAAAGAAATTACTAATCACTTGCGTATAATTGAAAGATATTTCCTCCCAGTAATCTACAACAACATCTCCAATTTCCTAAAAAAAGCAAAACAATTTTAATAAATCAAAAAAATAATTAATCATACCTAATTACTATTTTTTGTAAAAAGAAACTTGGCTACAGAATCGAAGATTCTGTAGCCAGTTTTAATTTTAGTAAATCAAATAAAACTTCAAATCGATCTATTTTGAATTAGATAACAAAGATAAAACGAAAAAGAAAATCAAATTGTTTACCATTAATATTTAACTAAAGAGGGGTCAAGTAGTTCAGAATTTATTATCGCCTTGACACTGGTTGCATTCTTGATGAATATGTTTCCTACTCTCTCAATACATTTATCTTTCCTCTCGGCGTGCGCCTTGAGATCATGGTTTTCTTGCCTCAACAAATCATTATGGGAACTAAGAGTTTTAATTATGGACTGTAGGAGAGGAATTTCGGTGTAATACCGCTCGACCCAATGGAAACAGGCATCACATTGTACAGGAGAGATGGTAGGTCAATTAAGTGCATAGTCAAATAGGGACGTATCAATCTTACCTATTGTTTGCTTCTGATCATGCATAATATTGGAGAACCCCTCTTTACCTTTGAGGCATGGTGGAAAATGTTTCACGAAATCATAAGGTCCAGTAGGACCGATAACTTCCCTCTTGGAACCCTGCAGTTCTGGATCTTCCCGAACTAGAAACTCCTCTATCTCAGGATTTGAACCCTCATTGATATCGATTGGACCAGTCAAGCTCATATGAGTATCGTTTCGGTTCCTTAGTTTCCTCGAAATTTTGCGATCTGCCTTCTTGATTTTGAACCCTAAGTCTGTGCATTGTTGTTTTGTTCTTTTGCAAGGTTTATCGACATTTGATTTAATAACAACGTTTAGGCTAGCATCAATCTCAGGCACAAGAGGGTCAATTTCCTTCAATTCAATAGTCTCTTTCTTAGGAAATCCTACAGGTGAAGACTTACTTGATGTCCCTATGTCTAGAGGGTTTCTGTTGATAAACTCTGGTCCATTGATCGAAATACTGAATTGATATTCAATCAGTGGCTTGTCTATGTTAGGGTTCGTTGTGGGAAGAGTCTGGGAAAAAAAATTACTCATCAAACAATTCTCCCAACAGTCACCTTCAGTCGACAGGTGATACATCAACAATATCTTGACTAATCCGTGATGGAACAGGCTTGAATCAACACCTTGTCTTTTATATCATTTGGACATCTTATAGAGGCTTCTCAACAAGTAAAATGGCATATCTAAATCAAATCCAATGAAATGCATGAGTAAACGGATATGGTAGAGGAAGACTAATCTGTATCGACCTTTGCATGTCACAAATTGCTTAAGAATTAACAACAAACTGTGCCATCTAGGTTTTACCAGGGAGATAGAAATACCTTTTACACAACAATTGATCTTTTGGGATGTCATAAGAAGAATCTACAAGACTCCTTCAATTCGGGCATTTTGAACCATTTTTCACCCTTTGATGGAAGCCCTATTGCTTTGATCACAAACTCCTCGGTCAATTCTAACTGTGTGTCCCCAATTTTAGCTCTGCAACCATCGAAGGTTTGCGTGAAATATTTAGCCACTTGAAGATTATAACCCTCACTTAAGGAAAACATCCTAGCCTTGGCTTTTTAGGTCCTCAATCGCATTGTCATGAGAAAGTAAATATTGGCATCCATTCGTCTCCAAGCGAATGACAGGCACCATGACAAATGTAACCAGAATGCAACAGGGGTTACTCTGGATAGTTTTAGGTTTGAATCGTGTGAGCAGCAGAAACAATTCTGAATGGAGAGTTGAGATAAAAATAGCATAGCCTGTTTGTTATCATAAATCGAATAGTGGGAGTGAAAACCAAGGGTTTGATTATATCCTTACCATCCCTTGTGATGAGAGCCAAACATACAGAGTACTAAAACCCTATGCATGCAATGAATGGCTCATTAATATGTTAAGCCAACAAGGTGAGGTGAGGATGCGAGTACAGCAGGTGTGTATTCATTTGTATGAATGTTGGTATGACCACCGAATTCGTGAGAGGACTATTAAAAAAATATTAAAGGCTCTTCACAAATAGAAAAATATCAGACCATTGAAATAATAATCGTATTAACACAAAACAAAATGGGTCTAACAACCATTTTATAAGATTTATATTTCAATTTCATATGAATGGTTTGTTGAACGATATACCTAAGGCAGAAAATTATTAAAACAACAAGCCGAGTTTTATTTTTAATTCATGCTTGTAGTCATGAATTAAAGATAAAACAATCGAAAATTGAAATAGTAAAAATTAATGAAGTAGGATTTAACTCAATCAGTCATAATAAACTCAGAAAAGTGTTTATAGATGGGTTGATGGCAGCTACAGAAAGATGCAAAATCTTTCAATCATGTACAATATCAAAACTCATGTGTTGTTGCCAACAAACCTGGAGTCTTATCTTCAAGAACAAGTGTTGTTTATTTTCTTCCGAGTCTCCTTCACTCAAGATGACAAGTATTCTCTTCAACATATCCCCTTTACTTAAGACAATATGCTTTCTTGACAGAAATATGAGTTAGAGAATATAATGCAAATAAACTCTAAAATATCAACCTTAATCATTCTAATACTTTGACTACAGTCAACTTATAAATTTAACTTTGAATAAAGGTTACTATAACTTCAATAGATGAAAATAAAACTAGATGTTCATAAGATTACAATAATTCCATAATAACTAGAGGCATATGAAAACAATCAATCCTGGAGTGCAATGTTCCTCTGAATTTGTTGGGTATGAGATCCCTCTATATCTATGATTGTAAGAGATCCTTTCTCATACAATCACACTGTGATGCAGGAGCATCCACAAACCATCAACCGAGCAGCGCGTGGAGGAAAAGGAACAGCTGGAAAGCGCCAGCATCCAAATTTTGAACCATTGTAATATATGGCTGCGCCAAACATTAATGTCTTGATGTGATGAAGCGCACTGTACATTGTNTTCATAAGATTACAATAATTCCATAATAACTAGAGGCATATGAAAACAATCAATCCTGGAGTGCAATGTTCCTCTGAATTTGTTGGGTATGAGATCCCTCTATATCTATGATTGTAAGAGATCCTTTCTCATACAATCACACTCAAAATAGTGATACAATATATATATATATATATATATATAATTACATACTTCCGGAAGCATCGACAGGTAGTGGCATCATCTGGTAGCAGTGACAAGCAATGACGAATCTTAAAACTTCAAATGTGCTCCAACTTGTAATCTAAAAGTAGCTAGAGATGTTCTAGGGTAAGGTGCACTAGGACAACCAAAAATTAGTCCCAACAATTCACATAAACTTTCATTGCAACTGGTACTGCAACTGGTGTTGGCACTATAACTGGTGTTGCAACTGGCACTATAACTAGTGTTGCGATTGGAACAAAGGAACTAGTATGAAGGAACTGGTTCAAAGTAACTGGCACTGCAAACCTAGGGTTTTACGAGGAAACCTTAATTTATCAACTTCAAAAATTTGCAGATTTGATCAGGGGAGGAGATGTGCCCTACTTAGGAGACCTTCTTAGTGAGTTTAGTAAGTGCTCAATGAAATTGACAAGGGGGGTAACTATGGATCTTCCTTCCATTGGTTAGACTATTATGAAGGAAACCAACTCTGATACCATGTTGAAATTTTGGTATGTTTGTTTAACCATAAAAAATGCCATATCATTGTCACCCAACCATAGGCATTCACATATTCCACCCCCGAGCACACTAACCATTACATAGAATAATCATGGAAATCCTACTCCAGAACCAACACATAAACCCTAGATGCTAATTGTAGCAACAACTCAAGACAAGTAGAGCACTCCTTCTCCAATGGTAGTGCACAAGAGAGAGTATCCATATCCATAGAATAAGTTCCATCCACAACTATAGCAGTTTCATATGCACTACTCTCTCAACCTTGCGCCATACTTAGCAATAATATCACCAAGAGTTTCACTAAGAAAATCACCAAGAGAAGCACTTGATAGAACCAAAGAGAGACCAAGACCAAGAGATGATCATACACCATTATTCCTCCTTGCAGCTACAACTGCAGTTTTCCATAAGAATTGCACTCTAACTAGGTATCCAAATGAGATAAAACATCTTATGTTTATATTAATATGTCCAATGATGTTACTAGCTGGGCCGACCTGACTTTCTGGTAATTATACTTTTTGTTTATCTTTTTCCTGTGGAGCCAACTTATGTTTATGGAAGATAGTTTCCACACATTGATTTAATGGTTCACTTTCTTCCGAAACACTCTATTCTAAGCCATAGGTTACACGTGGAGGTTAATACCTCTCGCAGCTACCAAAACATCAATAGTTAGAAGGTAACCCCTTGAAGAAGCTACTTGGAGAGTGTAAATAAGAGAGCAAGGGTCTCCTATTAGAACCTAATGAGAACATTGAATATCTATTATTTTTTAAAATTATATTACAGGTACTCATTGATACATCTGAAGTTACACAAGATTGAGGAAGTGAAAGAGAGTTGACGACGAAAATTTTGGAATTGTAGAAATACTGAAAAAATCCTAGTTTTTTAGGTGTACGGGGGATATAGTGGAACAAGTGCATACATATGTAGGTTGAAGGAGAACATAGCGAGTACATATGCATGTTGAAGAAGAAGATATCACGTACAGTTGGGAAAATCTATGAAATCTTGAGTTGTTGAGGGTGTCAGGTTCTCAGAGTCTGAAAGCAAGCTCCCAGGAAAGTCTACAGTGATCAAGTACAACAAATCTATCTACATATTCAAAAGATATGTCATATTCTTAGGATTAGTTGGATATTGTTGCCTATATGAGATATGGTTGTGGGAGTTTGATGATTTTCCCTAAATAGGTTGTTGGTTGTATGGCACCTATGGTATGAGCTAGATCTACAAAAATACAACACTCGTATGTTTGGTATTCTTCATTAGTACATCTTGTTGGTTTAAGTGTTGAGGCATTACTTGTATTTCTTGGTACATGGTTGAGGATTTTGGTTGTGAAGTGGTTGTGATGTGTTGGTGAAGCTGTTGGTGTGGTTTGAGGTTGCATATCAATAAGTTTTTGGTGTCTAGTCCATGTGAGGGTTGTTACACATGATTATGATTGTATGCACATGACTAGAGAGATATAGATGCATATGGTTTGATTGATATTCTTGAGATATTGAGATCCAATCTATTGAGGAGAGTATTGGGACATCTTGTTGGTGATGGTTATAAGGTATTGTGATGTGCATAGTTGATGCACTTATGATGGTACATGTTGTGTGAGTGATTGATGTACATGGTTGATAGAACAAGTTGATTGGTATAGGTTGTGACATAGTACATGTTGATGTGACAGAGGCAAAAAAGAGTTTGAGTTTGAGAAAGGTGAAAACCCTAGCTTTCTGAGGATGTACGTAGGTTTCAATATATACAGGTTGCGTACATACGTAGGATACATTATAGGAAGGGTGCGTACATATGCAAGCCGCAACATAGACAACTCATGTACCTGTTGGTATTTGTTGGTATAGGTTGACTACTCGTACAGGTTCATTGCATATTATTGGTACATGTTGGGTACAGGTTGTTGGCACAGATTGGTACAGGTTTATAGTGATATATCTCACACTAACAATGTAGTAGTGGTTTCATCATCTATTTAGCATTTAACTTCAGGGCGACAAGACGAGGCAAGGAAAGGGGGTTGTATCCTCCTTCCAATTGGTGTCAGAGAATCATGGAGTTGGAGCTTCCTCAAGTTGGAGCTTCAGAAATAGGTGGTTATAGCCACCTTCTAGTTGTATCTAGAGAGCATAGGGGGTTCTAGCCTCCTTCTAGTTGTATCCAGAGAATTGGGGAGATGGAGCTTCCCTTAGGTTGTAGCCTGAGAAACTAGGGGGTTGGATCCTCCTTCCAGTTGGAGCCCGAGAATTGGAATTTGGTGCTTCCTTGAATTTAATTCTTGACATATAAGAAAAACATTATGTGGTTTTCTCCCGTATTGGGTTTCCACGTAAATATTGGTGTATTGTGGATTGTGTGGATGTATTTTTTATTGTTTATTATGAACTGGTGAATTTTAATATGTATGATGCAGTAATATGTTGACAATGAACAAATTAACATGGTTGAATAAGTTAAAGGAATAAAAATTGTGGTTAAAAGGATTAAAAGTGGTATAATTTCTCATTACCAATTCAGCCA
>SNQJ01S0089121.1:46939-57571 GCA_010110895.2 Picea sitchensis | reverse complement strand
CGCACATGATGCACTCGCAGGACACCTTCTGGTTCCACCTGAATCACATTCCAATCGATAACATGATTAGCATCAGGTACATATTTCTTAAGCAGTGAAACATGAAACACATTATGTATAGTCATAGATGCAGGTAGTGCAAGTATGTATGCAACTGGCAGAATCCTTTCCAGGATCTCAAATGGCCCACAAAATCTTGCTGCCAATTTGGTGCAACTTCCCAACTTCAGCGAACTCCTGTTTGTCTTCACTTTCAGGAAAACATGGTCACCCACTTTGAATTCTCTATGGGTTCTGTTACTGTCAGCGTAACTTTTCTGCCTATCCTGGGAAGCTTTCAGATTCTGTTTAATTTTTATCATTTGATCTTCCATCTCTTTGAGCAGCTCAGGCCAAACTACTACTCTGTCAGCTGGATTATCCCAACTCACCGGAGTGTTTCACTTTCTTCCATAAAGTGCTTCGAATGGGATCATCTTAAATGATTCATGATACCCATTATTGTAGGCGAATTCTACCAAATACAGGTAGTCTTCCCACCTTGACGGTTTGTCCCTCACATACATTCTTAGTATGTCTTCTATTACCCTGTTCACCCTCTCTGTCTAACCATTGGACTCAGGATGATACGATGTACTAAAGTTTAGATTTGTTCCGAATCCCTTGAACAATCCTTTCCAGAAATTCGAGGTGAATTTCGGGTCCCTATCAGACATAATTGTCTTAGGAATTTCGTGCAAGCGTGCAACTTCTTTTAAAAAGATATTAGCAACATCAACTACCCTGTGGGTGGTTTTCAGTGGAATAAAATGGGCGGCTTTAGTAAGCTTGTCCACCACCACCATGATTGAATCATGTTGCTTGTTGGTTCTAGGTAGTCCGGTGATAAAATCCATAGTTACCACGTTCCATTTCCACTCAGGAATGGGTAAAGGCGACAACAACCCTGCTGGGTGTCTATGCTCAGCCTTAACCTTCTGGCACTCCATACATCTGGTGATGTATTCAACGATTTCCTTCTTCAGACCTGGCCAAAAATAATGGCTTTTGACTGCTGCCACAGTCTTCTGATATCCAGGATGTCCAACATAAGCCACGTTATGCATCTGCTTTAGAATTGACAGCTTCAATTCTCGGACATTGGGTACATACACTCTGTTTTTATATAGAAGTAAACCATTAGTTCCCAAGGTGTAACTTTCCTTGGTCTGTGGTCTCTCGCGCTGCTGTAGCTTTGCTACAAGACTTCTGTACTGCAAATTAGTATTTGCAGCTTCCAAAATTATGTCTTTCATCTCAGTCCTGTACATGCTAATGGCTGTAGCATGTAATTCGTGCACTTTTCTACTAAGTGCATCAACCACCTTATTTTCTTTCCCTTTGATATTCTTAATATCAAAGTCATATTCGCACAGAAACTCCAGCCATCTGGTTTGCCTCGCATTTAAAGTCGACTGATCAAATAAATATTTCAGATTGTTGTGGTCTATTCTTAATTTGAATCTCCTTCCCATGAGGTAATGTCTCCATTTCCTCAAGGTGTGGATGATTGATGCTAGCTCTAAATCGTGAGTGGCATAATTCCTTTCATGCTCTTTCATCTTTCGGGACTCATAACAAATTAAAAATCCCTCTTGGTTGAGAACTCCTCCCAGCCCCTCCTTACACGCATCTGTGCACACTACGTAATTCTTATTTGGATCTGCAATCTTCAGGATTGGAGCACTGGTTAGTAGCTACTTCAATCGCTGGAAGCTGCTCTCACATTCTTCAGTCCACTGGAACTTCTTCTCCTTCCTTTGCAAGGAAGTGATAGGGTGAGCTATCTTTGAGAATCTGGCTATAAACCTTCTGTAGCAGCCTGCCAGACCCATAAAAGATATAACTTCCACCACATTCCTTGGCACTGACCATTCTCGAATGGCCTCAACCTTTTCAGGATCCACAACGATCCCTTCCTTTGATATAATGTGCCCCAAGTAATGAATTTGCCTTTGGTAAAATGAGCACTTGCTCAGTTTTGTGTACAACTGGTGTTCTCTCAACACCTGCAACACCATTCTCAGGTGTTGTTCATGTTCTTCCTCTATCTTGGAATACACCAAAATATCGTCCAGGAAGACTATGACAAACTTGTCCAAATAATCTCTGAACACTCCATTCATTAAGCACATGAAAACAACAGGTGCATTTGTCAGCCAAATGGCACCACTGTGAATTCATAATGACCGTACCTTGTTCTAAAGGTGGTCTTGCTAATGTCCTCATCATTTATTCTCACTTGGTGATATCCAGATCTGAGATCTATTTTTGAAAATATTTCTGCATCCTTCAACTGATCAAAAAGATCATCAATCCTTGACAGAGGATACTTGTTCTTGACATTGACCTTATTCAACTACCGGAAATCAATGCACAGTCTCAACATCCCATCTTTCTTCTTCACGAATAGGACCGGGGCTCCCCAAGGTGACATGCTGGGGAGAATGTATCCCTTCTTTAGTAGCTCTTCGAGCTGCAATTGCAACTATTTCAGCTCTGGCGTACTCATTCTATAAGGAGCCTTCGAAACTAGAGTTGCTCCAGGCATCAAATTTATAGAAAAATCGATGTCCCTCTTCGGAGGTAGTCCAAGTACCTCCTGAAATACATCCTTGAATTCTTTGAGTACCTCGTGATCTTCCATATTCGAGACTACATCTCGGGATGCTTCTTCCACCTGAGTTGCATATAATTGACAGCTTTTCCGGTAACATTTCTTCAGCTGCATGGATGATATTTCCCTAACAGCCACGACTCTGGGAATTCCTTGAACTGTTACTGGATTTCCCTCTTCGTTCAGGCAAGTAAACCTCTTGTTACGACAATCTAGAAGGGCATGGTGCTGGTCCAACTAGTCCATCCCAATTAAGCAATCATATGAGCCTAAAGGCAAAATGTTCAATTCAGCCTTAGTGCTCATTCCTTTCATGTCCACTGAACATGACTTAACCAATTCAATGACCTTCCTCTTGGTCCCTGTGGCCAACTTCACTAACCAAGAATTTTCATGTTTGCTTCTTGTTAAATGCAAAATTTCCACCACTCTAGGATCTATATAACTATGTCTAGCCTCTGAATCAATTAAAATAACAAGTGGTCGGTTGTTGATCATACCTTCCACTTCAATCATGTGTGATTGAAATTCTTCTTGTTTGTTGTCCAGGGCTGCGTAGATCCTCACCATTCTTCTACCCATATCCTCCACTGTTTCATCTTGCTGAACAGTATGGATAGTTCTTGCTTTGTCTTTTCTATGGGGGCATTGTTTGTACCTATGATTACCTTTATAGCTCCAAAACTCCATAGGTGGAGACCTTGGCATCTGCTCACTCCCTTCAACTTTCCTGGGGTCTCTAAAAGATGACTGTCCCCAAGGGATGTTCTTGAAAAAGGGTGGCATGTTTCCCTTCTGCCTCTGTTCTTTCTTAAACCTCTTTTGGTCATCCCAAGCCTTCTGAAAGGTAGGCTTTTCTCTTTGTTGTTCGTATAAGCATTTCTCCCTTCTTATTGTTTCTTCCATAGTCTTAGGATCATCATATTGAATCTTGTCACCAATGGAAGGTGGCAGTCCACTCAAATACCTATGAATTTTAATAGCATCATCTTTGATGAATGGAACATACTTTAGTAGTTCCAGAAAACTTCATTCATACTCATCAATGGTCATACTGCCCAACTTGAGTTCGAAGAACTCCTTCATCTTTCTGTCATAGTATCTTTTGTTCAGGTATTTCTTCTCAAAATACCTCTTAAACTCCTTCCACATGACCTCTTTATCTCTGATGTGTTGCACCTACACCAATTGATCCCACCACATGGATGCTTTTCCTTTCAACTGGTACACTGCAATTCTTCTTATTGCATGGGCAGAATAATTCTGCAGTTGGAAGTATTTCGGCATATTCTTCCTTCTTATGTTCACCATCAAACGTAGTCGGTTTAATCTTGTTGATTTCCCCTTTCAATTCATCCCTTCCAGATTTTTGGTGCTTTCTGGTAGGAGACGAGCTCGAACTACTGAGTGTTCCCCTACTGGAATGTCTTTGGGAGCGACTAATATGTCAGCTACCACTCCTCGACCTCCTTTTCCTCTCGGGAGTCCTGACGCTTCTTGATCTCCTTCCTCTCTATTCTTTCCAGGCTCTTCAAAAATTTTAAGTTTAATACACCCTGCCGATCCCTGACTTTCATGAGCTTTCGGCTATCAGCTTGGCGAGCCTAGGCCTCTCTTTGCAATCCTTCAATGATTTTCATTATGTGTCCTTCCTTATCCTTTTCTTTTCTGTTCCCATTGGAGTTCAATCCTTCCACTTCCACATTGACATCCTTTCCTTCCCGTTCATCTCCTGTTTTAGAGGCAATCTGCACCTTTTCCCATTCCATACTCGACGTTAGTTAACTGGAGTTCTGACCCTCGTTGAACTCTGCACACGCACTGTGAAATTCAATTCGAAGTTTGTCAGGCCATTAAAACTTCATGAAAAATCCACAACATTTATACACCAATACGAGCAAGAACAAAAGACATTTCGATTCAAATAAGTTTTCTGAGCTCTCATTCAACTCTGCAATTTTCGGGTCTTCGAAACTTTCATTTTCGGCATTTCGGGACTTTCAGGCCTTTGGGTTTTCAGTACCCGGGACTTTAGTTTTTCGGCACTTGGGAGTTCATTTTGCAGTGACTCCCAACCTTTTATCATTTCAATTCCTGAATTCTGAAAAATCAGTTTCCTTATTCTCCGGGCCCACAACATAGTTGTTGTCCTTAAAATCCGCTACGATTCTTCTGTCTTTGAAGATTTTGGGTCTTTGGGACTTCAGGTTTTGGTCCACGAGGCTTTCAGAATTTCTTTCCTTTTCAACCCCCGACTTCCGAAATTCCGATTTACTTTACCCTTCGGGCCCACATAGTACAATGGTCACCCACAACCACGGTGGCACGTGGCACGTTCATGAGGGTCCACGTCACTTTTAACGACGTCATCGGGTCCCACCACTCTCGCTTTTCTTCTCGACCCACTGGCACGTGGTACATCTCCATGTATCCATGTCCATTCCTAGTAATATCCAATGGTCATATCTTTCTCAGATCTACGGCGCAAATCCTTTCGGTGTTTCGGGTTTCGAACATCGAAAGTTCGTGCATCCACACATCTTGAACTTCCATTTGACGAAATCTCGAAATCACTGTCTATTTAACTACTTGATCCAACGGTCAATTTATTCTCCCCATGATCTACGGTGTAGGTTGTTTTGGGATTTTGGGGTTTTCAGTTTCAGAGCTGTTCACCTCTCCTCACTTCCCATCTCCCAAAACGTCAATTTCTTCCTGGATAATTAACAGTCCAGATCTCTCTTAGATCGACAGTTATGATCCAATCATGAATTCACGTTTCATGAATTCTCATGAACTCACCCTTTGACCATTTCACGTTATGAGTCAGCGAAAGGTTGATCACTCTCCACACGTTCTTTCTGATGGATGGTCCTGACTAATTCAGGATTTCGCGTATCGCGATTTCCACACTCCTGTGCAATTCCAAAGGTATTTAAACCTTGTGCACACTTTCCAGATCTGATGATCACGAGGGTTCACCTTCCCTCCTGAACAGATCCTAAAGCTCCAACACTTCTGGTGTGGACTCCTCTCTCCCTGTGGACTTATACCACACTAGTTGCGGTTTCATAATGCCGCTATACCTCCTGAGCTTAAAAACTTGTCAAGTAACTCCTTGACACTTTGGAGCAAAACAGGGTCCGAAATTGGCCTTCCAGACCCAATTTCCCCTCACATTCTCGGTCCAAAGACCACTCCACTGGCCCATCTAGGATTAGTGTCGAAACCTTGGCTCTGATACCAAGCTGTAGTGCACCTTTTCAGCTACCATGGCTTAATCGCTCTTAAAAGGAAACTTTAACACCACTTGGTACATAACTCATACAGGTATTATATATTCCACATGCATTTAAACAAATAAACACATTCTACACAGAGTGTTCATATGAGTTACTGCCATAATTAACAATCAATAGTGTTTCATACTAATTCATATACACAACGGAAATCATGATAACATAAGCAGTAGAGTCATGCAAAACATGATGAAAACATAATTAGATACTTATCTTTTAACAGTGGTAGAATCCACCAACCAAGTGAAGGCCTTCCATGAACCTCCCAACCTTATACCACACTACTCATCAGCTCAGCAGTGGGACACCCCCGAGCTAGGACTAAGCTCCACCTCGAGACAAGGAATCCTAGGTTAGGCTGAGGTTACAGGGAAAACTACACACAGTCACAGGAAGGGATTCTCTCCCAGGAACCACCCACACTCACTACCCATAGACCCTCATTCCCCACATGCTTGTTCCACCCCAGGAGTATACACCTTCTCTGTCACCTGGACAGTCCTTTAGCTGCTAACCTCCCTTGCCTTGGGTTACAACAACAGACCGAACCAAAAGTCTCTGAGCTCTGTGGCAGCTACAGGGTTCCTTCCAGGAGTTCTCTCCTTCCTCTGCGCACTCTCTCGCCTGGAAAGAATCGCTCACAGGTCAAAAAACCTCCCACGCAGTCCAGCACTGTGTGGCCACACAACCAATGGAAAAACAAACACCGCTTTTTCCACAGGCTCAGCAATGGAAAAATGGCTCAAGGTCACGGCTTCGGGACAGAGATATCACGCACAAGCTTGATCTCAGGTAGTGGATGCACATGGATTCTCTAGACACAACATGATATTTTTTGATTCAAACAGAGGTGAAACTGGCTCTTTCAGAATCAATCATAGGCTTCTGGTTCAGTACGGAGGTATACACGGGTTTTTCAGTTCAGAAGGTGTACGAGGTTTTTCTGTAGAGCTCGGGTCAGTCATACTACTCAGAGCCCGTACACCCTCAGGCAGTCCGCTCGAATGAGAGAGTGAACCCCCCTCACGGTCCACCCAAACTGTTTTATTCGCATGCACCAGGGTTGACACTTGTCGCCCTCGAGACTACATGCGTTCCACCAGCACGCATCACCTTCCCTTGTTCAGGAACTTAGGATAAAAATTATAAATGGCACATGTTCTTTTGGAATAATAATAAAATATTATTCCTAGGCTTAAGCCCCCCCCTAGGCTAAACACTTAGCCCCTTTTCCCACCTTCCAGCCCCTAATCCCTTGCCTTCTCTGTGGAAGCTTAGTCCCCCTTCACTCATTCATCGTGGTTAGTCTACACCTGGTGGTGTTTACAATTTTATTAAATGTCTTTGCATATATATACAAGTACAAAATCAGGCCCTTGGCCTCCAACCCTTAGGCTCTCTGGCCTAACAATCACATAAGCCCACCGTCTTATATAAACTTGGCTCACCAGCCTATAACACATATTTACAATTCATTTCATACATCAGATTTACAAATGGGCTCGGCCTTGGGGACATTACATGAATGGAGGGAGGATATGAGGGGGCAGAGGATTTGGGAGAATGACTTTTTGAAATTTGGGGAAAGAAGGCAACATTTTGGAGATTAGGGACTATATGTGTTTTCTGGTTTTTTATTTTCCGGTTTGGGAGTTTGGGTGGACTATTACAGGGGTGTACCAGGTTGCTAGGAGTTTTGGGCTCGGGGGCCAGGAATCCTCATATAAGCCTGAAGCTAGGGAGCCGGATATGCTCTGTTCCTAGCTGGCAAGGAGGAAGGATTCGGTTTTGGGCAGAGCAACAGTGAGGATAGATGGAGATTGGAGAAATAACATTAGAAGAAGTATGTATTTTTGTGAATATGCTGCATTATGTGGTTGTTACTTAGATTTTATTTTCATTCTATTCATAAATAAAATTTATGCTGAATAATAAACGATTATAGGTTGATGATTAAATTGTACAAGCTATAATTTCTTTATTCTTATTTTAGTTGGTGTTTTATAAGGTTCTGTGGGGATATAGATCTTACACACAGCCAATGGAAATCATATTACTCAATCATATTACTCTTATGAGAAATAAATTTTCTCATATGATATAAGCTCTAGAATAACCCGATATACATTGGGAGAACTGATTACAACACCCTAGTCCAGGTATGGTAACTAGCTAAAAACAATACTATTTATTAAGAGTACATAGCTGTGACGATGTACTATTAGCGGCTATAATGTTTGTCTGTGTGTTGACGACTACAAAGATGGTCATCTGATATGAACGTATAGTGCTCAACATAATCCATGGTTTGCCTTGCATGAAGATATGGAGTGTGTATCAACATAATCCAAGGAAATTTGAGGCAGTTTCTTTCTGGATGATGTAGTTCTGGAAAACTGAAACAACCAGTTACAACGATGATGCAGTTCTGGAAAAATGTGGCAGCAGTGTCAATGAGAGATCCCTCAATTGTGTAGTCTCTATACAAGTGACCAGTGCAGGTGCGTAGAGACTGTAGTGATGTCTAAAGAAGGCACAATTCTCGAATGATGAAAAATCATTGTCTACCCGTACAACTACACCATAACTTCCTCTTTCTCTCCCTCCATCTTTATTCTCGAAAGTTATGTCTCGTGCCACAAATCCATCTCCATTCACTCAAATCAGTTGTGGAACTGTATATACTTCCACCAAGATCTTGTGTAGATCTATTCCCAGTGATGAAAATCTGAGCGATGTTATCTTCGAGTAGCATCAAGTTGAACTTAATCGGAGGAATCCTAAAAATATCTTCATACACTCCTATTCTGATATAGGTTATGAGCCTCATAGAACAATAGTCTGGTTCTCTTTCCACTGAAGCTTGAATTGTTGAATATGGGGAGGAGCCATCCTTGGAAACTGTTAGTTTAGGAAAAATTTCATTCGTTGTTGGAATATTTTCATGTAGAAGGGATAGCCACTTGGAAATAATGGAGAAAGCACCAGTTGTAAGCACCAATTATAAGCTTCAGTTGTGAGAGTCAGTTGTAGGCGTGTTAGGAGTTAGTTCTTAGTTAAGAGTCTAGTTGTCTTTGGTTTGCATGTAACTGAATCAGAAGAGTCTTTTCCTATATAAAGATGTAATCCATCTTCATTGAATAATACAGAAGTGAGCATAGCCTCACCGTGTGTTTGTTTCGCATATTTTATCTTGGTATCAGAGCCATCGGGAGAGGGCGTGGATAGCGTGAATGTTTGATCAGATGCGTGGAGATCTGGTGCATACGTGAATTTTTTTTGGTGAAGCGTTCTTAAAGGAGGCCGCGTGAGAATCGTATCATCCTCAAAGAAAAACTAGTGTTAAGGTTTGCGTAAGTTTTTTGTATTGAAAAAGATTGCCACACTTTCTCTTATGCATGCCAATAATGGAGGGGTTAAATTTTACAAAACATGAGGGATTTATAATTTTTTTTTAAAGTGGAGTTTTGCATGGTTATAGTTTGAGTTTCTTATTAAAAAAGGTGGATACTTTTTATTAAGTGAAGAGTGAGTTATTCACTTTTTTTTTTAAGTGGATGCATGTGTGAAGTTTAAACTTAATGTGGGATATTAAAGTTTAAAAAAAAGAAGAAGGATATTTTGGATATTAAGGTGCATGCATGATTTAAAAGATGATATATGCATGTGAGGTGGTGTTATGATTCAAAGGTGGATGCATGCATGATTTAAGATGAGAACAAAGATAGAGTTGGATCAGTGGATCCAAAGGCAGAGCGACAGACTTCTCATCATAGGAGACAACTCGACATAAAGTTGCATATCCTTGGTGATTTACTTGCAGAAAATATCTTGCAACGATGGCGAATCCACTGGCAGAGACCTACCTCAACGAAGCCAACAAGTTAGATGGCTCAAATTTCATTAACTTGAAATTCAAGATGAAGACGCTCATGTAGGGATATGGTGTCTGGAACATTGCGAAGGGAACTAAATTGAAACCTGATGCGGCTGCAGGTGCGACAGTAGCATAGATCTAAGATTGGGAGAAGCGCAAAAACAAGGCAAAGGTATTGTTACGCATGTCAGTTAAAGATAGCATAATTCCACATATTAGAGATGCTACAACTTTTTTTGCAACATGGACAACTCTTAAAGCATTGTATGAAACTAGCAACACAAATCGCATTTTGTTTCTGAAAACTAAATTGCTAGGCATTAAGATGGATGGAAATGAATCTGTTAGTTCATTTTTGGGTTGCATTAAAGAGGTGAAAGAAAAGATAGTAAATATATGGGAAACTGTTTCCAACACTGATCTAGTGACTATTACCTTAAATGGTATGCTAGAAGATTATCATATGTTCATCACAGGTCTTGTAGCAAGGGAGAAACCTCCTACGTTTGAAGAACTGTCAGGTATTTTGCTGCAAGAGGAAGAGAGGCGCAGGAATCTAAAGCCTCCGAGTAAAGATTTGGCACTGTGGTCAAATAATAGATCTGCGAGAGGGAGATCAGGAGTAAGAGGCAGAGGAGACAGTTCATGGCAGAGAGGCGGTTCATGGCATAGAGGAAATTCATCGTAGAGAAGACAATCTCCAAATCAAGGTATGCAATATGACAAGAATGAGTCTAAGAGTTGTTTTTATTGTGGTTGACCTAGACATATGGTTAAAGACTATGATAAGAAGAAAAGTG
>SNQJ01S0089121.1:33304-46929 GCA_010110895.2 Picea sitchensis | reverse complement strand
AAGTGAATCACTATAAGTAGCTTTATATTTTATTTTAGAGTTATTCATTTTGCATGCAACTTTTCTGTTATAAGGTAACTTCATTGTAAAAGTGATACCCACTTCTCTTTATAAAAGTGGGTCACTTCATAAAGTAGCTTACACTATCACGTGGTTATTTGGTCACTGTTTATGCCTTTTTTTTAAAAGGACATAACTCTCACATCGAAAGTCCGTTTTCAGTGCTGTTTTTTTTTAAAACTGCATAACTTTTCGAGATCTTTCCATCCAAATCATTAGTTTTAGTTTTAAATCCACATTATCTGCATATTTAATATGGCTTCTACAAGTAATGTCTTGCTTACCAACAACAACTACTTCCAATGGAAATCCCATATGGAACATTTATTAAGAAGTAAAGGCCTATACCAGATTACCTTGGGAATGGAAACAACACCCACTGATGATGATAAGAAAGCCAAATGGGATAATAGGAATGACGAAGCACGTGGACTAATTGGAATGTACATATCTCCTAATTTAAGGTACCACCTTCAAGGAATTGATGACCCTGAGGAAGCTTGGAACACGATTGAATTTGTGTTTGGTAAACTCAATCTTATTCGAGCACAGCAGTTAGAAAATCAAATACTAACCTTGAGTCCAAGTGATTTTTCTTACCTTGGAGACTATCTATCTAAGTTTAAAACACTCAGAATTTTATGTGAAGAATGTATGATAAAAGTGGAGGAAGAGCATTGCATATATCTTATTCTTTCTAAGATAGGTAGTGCATATTATGTGTTTTTATCTATTTTTTATGCCATGAAAGAGGCTCTAGGGAAAGATTATGTAAAACCCACTTTTGAGTCCTTTTGTGCTTCTTTGATTAGAGAGGAAGATAAGCTTGTACAACTTGGAGTGATCAACACTGCAGGTACCTCCAACAAAGCCTTAGTTTCTCAACAGAAAGATAAACCCAAGTATCCCAAGAAGCAACATCCTTGCTACAACAACAAACAATCTAAGGGTCCCAAACCTACTCAAACAACTTCAGCTCCTAATGGTGACAAATGAACAAAATATAAAAGTAAGAATACTACAGACATTGCAACTTTTGTGATAAAGATGGTCATGATGAGTCCAAATGTTTCAATAAGATGGTAGCCTTAGAAGCAACAATGAAGAATCACAACATCAATATTGATTCTTCTTCTTCTTCTTCTCATGGACATGCACTTTCTGCTTTTGGTTTTTCCTTCAATAGACCTTCTACTCCTACTTCTTCTTTTGATGAGTGGCTTATTGATTCAGGAGCATCTTATCATATGGCTAAGGATAAAGCCATATTTTCTTCTCTAAATGAATGTAACACCAAGAAAATATTTGTTGGTGATGATAGATCTCTTAGTGTTGTAGGATCTAGAATAGTTCGGGTAGAAAATGGTCATTTCAATGATGTATTATGTGTTCCAAATCTTTCTTGTAACCTTCTATCAGTATATCAAATCACTCATTCAGGTGAAGGTGAAATCGTCAAGTTTTCACCTCACCAAGTTGTAATCAAGGATCTAAAAAATCTTAAGCATGTTCTTGCAACTGTAATTGTTGATGATATTACCAGGTTGTACAAGTTTGACAACTTTGGGTCATCATATTTTTCATCAGTTTTTGTTGCTCATAGCGATGACTTGAGCAAACTTTGGCATGAGCGGTTTGGTCATCTAAACTATCACTCTTTGCAACAACTATGTAATCAATAGATGGTGATTGGTCTTCCTCTTGTTTCATGCAGAGATGGTGTTTGTGCCAGTTGTGTTCTCGGAAAACATCATCGGGACATTTTTGACAAACATGTCTCTTGGCACGCCTCGGGTCCTTTGCAGCTTGTTCAAAATGATTTGTGTGGTCAACTTTCTTCTCCTTCTTTTTCTGGGTGCAAGTATTTCTTAACTTTCATTGATGACTTTCCCAGACGTACTTGGGTTTACTTATTAAAATTCAAG
This sequence comes from Picea sitchensis, assembly GCA_010110895.2. NCBI lineage: Eukaryota > Viridiplantae > Streptophyta > Pinopsida > Pinales > Pinaceae > Picea > Picea sitchensis. The sequence goes on along the minus strand of SNQJ01S0089121.1, from coordinate 44,944 downwards.
AGTGAAGTTTTTGTCCTACAAGGCCCTTGTAGAAAATAAATCTAGACATCAAATTCAAAGGTTAAGAACAGATAATGGAGGCGATGTGAACAATAATTTTACAAGCTACTGCACTACACAGGGAATCCAAATGCAACACACTATTCGATATACACCACAACAAAATGGTGTTGCTAAGAGAAAGAACCACACATTAAAAGAAATGGCTAATTGTATGATCCAATCTAAGGGATTAAGTCTAAAGTATTGGGAAAAAGCCATCAACTGTGCAAATTACATAGTAAATCACACTCCCACAAAGGCTCTTAAAAATGTAACACTAGAAGAAGCTTGGAATAAAATTAAACCAGATGTAAGTCACTTTCGTGTATTTGGCAGTATAGCATGGGCTCACATTCCTGATGAGAAAAGGAAAACATTGCAACCTAAAAGTGAGAAGTGTATATTTGTTGGTTATTTTGAAGATTTCAAAGGTTATAGACTTCTTCAATCACATTGTAATGAAATTATTCTTAGAAGAGATGTTAAATTTGATGAAAATCTCTTGGCCTGCGAGCAATCTTTGGTGATTGTGCCTTCTTTGGCCTGCGAGCCATCTTTGGCGTTTGTGTCTTCTTATGATCTGGTTTCTTCTTCAGATGATGATAGTGAGGATGCAAATCCACCTTTGCCTTCTCACCCTCCTCCAGATGAGTCCTTTGAACTTGAACCAACACCAACTCTACTACTTCCTAGATGGGTCTGTTCAACATGAGAAGCAGCTGGTGATCTTGTTGCTGATCCTTTAGATCAACATCAAACACGTTCACAGTTCCAGTGAGCCTCTTCTATTTTGGCTCAAGTTTCAGAAACTCATGATCCAGAGACATTTGCAGAAGCTTCAGGTAATCCAGATTGGGATACAAGAATGAATGAAGAGTATCCTTCTTTAATGGAAAATGATACTTGGGATCTTGTACCTCTTCCAAAAGAAATAAAACTTGTTAGATGCAATTCTGTCTACAGAAATAAGTATGCATAATATGGAAGTGTTGAAAGACACAAGGCTCGGTTAGTTGGCAAAGGANNNACTATAATGAAACCTTTGCCCCTGTAGAAAAAATGAATTCCATCCGCCTTGTTCTTGCCCTTGCTGTCTCACATAAATGGGAGGTCCATCAGATGGATGTTAAATCCGCCTTCTTGCACATAGATTTGCAATAATAAATATACATAGAGCAACCTCCTAGCTATGTCCAGAATGACTCTAGCCTTGTTTGTCACCTCAAGAAATCTCTTTATGGTCTCAAGCAAGCTCTTCGAGCTTGGTATGCCAAAATGGATAGGTTTCTTATTGCCACTAGATTATCTATATGCCATTCTGATCCTAATGTATATACCAAGAAAGTAAGAAGCCATCTCATAATCCTTTTCCTTTATATTGATGACCTTATCATTACTGGTAGTGACTCAAAACTTTTAAACCATGTGAAAACCAGCCTTAAGAAGAAATTTGAAATGACAGACTTAGTTTTTTTGCACTATTTCCGTGGCCTCCAAGTTTGGCAAACCAATGAAGGAATTTTTCTTTCCTAGTATAAGTATGCTTGTGACCTTCTTCGTCACTTTCACATGGACGATTGTAAACCAACCCCTTCTCCCTTCCAGTCTGAAGTCAAGATTTATGCCACCTGTACTTCTCCTGAAGTTGATGCCACCCTGTACTATCAGTTAGTTGGTAGCCTCTTATACTTCACTCATACCCGTCCTAATCTTTCCTTTTTTGTTGGTCTTATTGCCCAATATATGAAAACACCCCATGAAATCCATTGGAAAGAAACTAAAAGGACACTTTTCTATGTTCGTGGTACAGTTGAGTTCAGGATACATTACAGTTCAAGGGGGACTCCTTTATTAGTTGGTTTCACTGATTTAGATTGGGCCGACGACCTTGATGATTAGAAATCTATTGTAGGTTATGTTTTCAGCCTTGGTTTAGGACCTGTCACTTGGGCCTGTAAGAAACAACAGGCTATTGCACTTTCTTCAGCAGAAGCAGAATACTGAGCAACAATAAATGCAAGTCAGGAAGCCATGTGGCTTCGACATATCCTTTCAGAGTTTGGATTCTAGCACCCGCATCCGACCAGCCTTTGGTGTGACAATCGGAGTGTCATCAAACTTGCCAAAGACCCAATTCAACATTAGCGTAGCAAACACATAGAGCTATACATGCACTTCATCAGAAAGCTAATTCATGATCAAGTTATTGAAGTGCTCTTTTGCCCTACAGAAGATCAAGTTACAGACATTTTCACAAAGTCTCTTACAGAAGCGGAGTTTTCCAAACTTCAATCTATGTTAGGAGTTTAGGAAGTTGTCATTAAGGGGGGATAGGCTCTAATGCCTCCTTCCTTCTCCTATTGTGTCACTATTGTAAATCCTTCAATCCTATCACAAGTTGTTCTTAAGGGAGGATGTTAGGATATTTAGACACTTAGGAGTTAGATAAGATCTACTTGGTCTAATATGTCGTTAGGTAAAAGTGTGTTTCTTAGTGTGTTTTTTTAGTATGCATTAGTATGCATTTGTAGTTAGGAAATCCGACGATCACAATATGTTCCTGACATAGAGTGATCCGACGGTTCATACTCTCCTCAATATTAACAACCATAGATCCATGGCTTAACACTCGATTGGTCCATGATCTCTATTTAAAGAGCATGGAGGGTCATTTGGATATGATCGATTGTGAGAAACTCTCTTGTAAAATATCTCTGTAATATTTTTCTTTGCATTAATAAACTGCTCCAAGTGGCCATGTTGGCTGGGGCCGTGGATGTTTCTCCGTAGGGGTTTTACCATGTGAAAACATCGGTGTGTTGATCTTTGATATGGTTATGTGAGTGGTTACTGAAGGTGTTCATCCTCTATTGGAATACTTGTGTTGTCAAACAAAGAAAACCCAGCTAAGCAGAACTCAACTTGTCTACAGGGGGGAGATTTACCACAATAGTTTTTGGTGACCATACTAGAGAATGAGTGTTTCCTTGGTTTTTAGTCTCTTTCCTTTTGCGTTGCTGATTTGAAGGTTTGTTTTTTGAGGTTCTCTATGTTTTTACCCTCTTTGATTAGTTTACAAATTCCTTTGTTTTCTTTTTGTTGAGTCTGGGTTGAATTTCACCTGATCTGGATCACTTCTTGTCTTGTTTAGATCTTGGATGCCCCCCCCCGCCCCCTAGTGGCCTACAAAGTGTCCTTTCCTTAGGGACTCCCCCTATTTAACCCCTGAGGAGCGTCCTGGACGCCCTCTGCTAGTGTATTTTGGAACTTCCTCCTCCCTTTAGACGTCCTCTCTGCTTGATTACATGAGAGTACCCCTTGTTTTGGGACTGATTTTTGGCCCTTTTCCTCTCTGTTTCTTGGTCTTTTTGGCTCAGAATTAGGCTTTAGATCCTTGTTGGATTTCTTAGGACTTTGTTTATTTGAAAGGTTTGTTTATATCACTTTTTTTTCTTTTGATATCATGTTGTCTTGGATCAAGTTGTGAAAGGTCAAACATTCAAGTTTCATCTGATCCTTGAATGCAATTTTGATTGCCATGGTTCTGATCTTTCAGTGATTTCCCAATCATTATAATTTTGTTTGCTTCTTTATGAACACTTTCAAGTTCTTTTCTTGTTAGTTTTGAAAGCTCATTTCATTAACTTGGAGACAATATAGTGCATCAAACCCTGTTATTTCAATTTTATTTTTGGCAATTGTTGATCCATCAAGTTAATTTTGAATCTTTTAGGGTCTGCTACAACATCAATTGATCTCAAATATGTGGAGAGTGATTGTTTTCTTTCAAATTGACAACTTGAATGAGTGTTATAGGTCAATTCTACATTTGATTCTTTCAATTTTTGAGCTTGTGAATACGTCTTTGTTTGGATATTCTTTCTACTTCGTGTTCTTCTCTATATCACCCTTGAAATATTTCATTTCATTTGAAATCAAAGAAGCATTAAGAAATTGCATTTCATTACATTGCATTTTAGAACCAAACAAAGAGATTTTGATTGCATTATACCTAACAACATTGTCTTGAACATCTTCTTGGGATTTATGAATTGTTTTTGTTGCATTGCATTGGGCTTATGCATTTGGGAATGGAAAAAAGGAAAACAGACTCTTATCCTTCCATAGTTAGCGTTCATCGAAATTGAATTTTTTTCATTTCATTTTTTGTTTTGCCTGGTTTTAGGAGTCGAGTCCAAATATCATTAGTTTCATTTCCATACCTTTGAGTAACAAACAACCATAAAATCAAAGCGATAATTAAAATCTATCTAGACAATTTCTTTCTAAGTATTTACAAACCTACATAGATTAGTTGTAGGGATTTGGAATAGGTGGTGAATATAACTTTCCAAATCTATCAAACACACGTAACATCTTCAGCTAGGGAGAGAAATCCATTTTCCACATCATTGTCCTGGGCAACCCTTCTCACACAAGGGTTAATCACGTCGAGGTCACATTGGGGCGAGCGAAGTAAATAAACCTGCTATGTTGGTCTTGATGGAGTGATCTATATGTATTACAAACGACGTTGTTAGAAACTTGGGTATCACTTGGGAGGTTCACACCTCGGTCAGAGGCACCTATCAAGGGGATTTCAAGTTTCAGCCCTGCCCTTGCTTGTATACTTGACTGTCGTCTGTTTCCCTAGGATTTTTTTGTTGTAAGTGATATCCTTAGTAGCCATAGTCTTTAGGGTTCATACACAAAGTGATGGAAAAGAGGGAAGTATTTGTTGTACATGGAATAGATGTTGGTCAAACTCACTCGGGCTCCCTCGAGGGTAACCCATGGTTGTGCCATGTGGAAACTTGCACTAGGGTGTAAGTCTATTAAGCAAGTCACCAATGTAACTGCTACACCTGCCCTATCTCAACCAATTTTCATATTGATCCCGCGACGTTGGATTTCATCACCAACTAGTGGTTTCATTGTGGGGAGGTTTGTTTTCTTGTTTTCTTCCTAGATTTTTTAGCACGTGATTTTTGTTTTCTCCTAGAGGACCATAGGTTAAATCAATGTATATAGCATCAGTTCCTAGAACTACCAATGAAGGGACCCATTTTCTCAAGGAACCTTTCATTTTTCCCTTTTGGAAACAATGGTCCTCCTTATATTGCCACATTGAATCTACCCGGACTCATTATCGGGTTACCAGTATGGTTGTTTTTCACTCTGGTGTTATTGAATGCTCTCGGTCCTTTGAATGCAAGCCCTTAACCTCAATAACATCCACCTCATGTTGACCCTTCACCTTCTTCTCCTATTGTGTCTTCTTCCCTTTCTTCTCCTTCACCCAGTGAAAGCTTTGAAGATGGTACCCAGGTGGATAAGAAGAAGAAGAAAAGGAATATTAAGAAGAAGAAAATAAGCAAAGGGACAAAATTCCAACCACTGAAGGTCATGTTGGAATCAATCAAACAATTATTATCAATCAAACTGGTAATATTGATGAGGTTCATAAGCCTACCAAGACAACCTGCAAGCCCAAATCCGCTTGCAGGATTTGTAACGGTGACCAACTTCTTAAGGATTTCCCTGGTATTCCCAAGGTTTTAGATGTGTGGTCCACGAGTTCCAAAAACCCTATGTCATCAACCCATGTAGGTAATTCTAGTGAAAAACCGTCAACTAGTGAAAGTAAAGTTGGAGAAAAGAAAAGTAGAGTCAAGTTTTCTTGTAGGTTATGTGAAGGTAGTCATCAAATTCACCTTTTACCTCGTATGGATGAAGCCTCAAAATTTTTGGAAGACACGATTGTTTCCCAATCATAAATTCCAACCTCTTACCATAATATTTCTCCTGACCTACCATTAGTTTCCAAAGTGGTCGATCTGGTTTCATCATCGGTTGAACCCACTCTTCCCTTGAAGAGTGAATTTCAAGAGGTCAATTTGACTCCATCATTGGTTGATCCCACTCTTCCCTTGAAGAGTGAAGTCAAAGTGATCCCACGCCAACTCACATTCTAGAAGATTCCCCTTCTAGAAACTTCATGAAACCTCTTTCTTCTTTTATCTTTGGAACACCGCCGCACCCTACCTATGTAGCAGCCTGCAAAAATCCCACGAGCCAGCTATAGAGCAGCCCGTGGAAATGATAGATTTCTGCACTGTGTATTATGAGCAGCCTATGAACCCTTTCTAAAAAGAAGTCTTGTAGAGGAGGAAATAAGTTGCTTTTCTTAGGCAAAAAGTCATGTTGGGAACCTGAACACATGTCTGTGATATCATCATTAGAATGAACAAAATAATGTGTAACAAAATTCCCCCCAAAGTATGAGGCCGAAACTCGTGACAACCGAAATACTTTGTAAAAATGTGTGTGTGTTTTGGGAACAAGTAGCACACCAATTGGGAACCTGCAAACAATCAAGCATATACACAATATTATACCATGTCCGAAGTAGGAATTCCCATATTCAGACTATAAATGATTGAAATCATAAGTATAAGTCATGGCCACCAATTATACACTATGGACCCATGTCATCAATATTCTACATAGCCACCAGGAATACACTGTGGATCTATGTATTTGAAAACTCAGTAACAAACATAGCCAATAGACATACAAAGTGGATCTACATGTCAATTCAAATCACAAATACTCCATCTCAACCTGGATAAAAAATGATGAGGTCCAGGGTCTTCAATCCTGCCGTCCGTTAGTATGAATCTAGCCATGTAATTACAGGCACTGAAGTCAAACATGGTTAGAAACCACTTGATTATCGGTCGTTAATGAAAACTATTAACAAGTGATAGGGAAATCACCATTGGTTTCAATGACCCCCAAGGTACGATAGTACAATCCAATGAGTGTGAATAGATGAGTTGAGGTCGAACACTCGATGGAATCTCTCGATCAGGGATCAATGATGTAAATCCACTTTCGAGAGCGAAGAAACCTACCATTGAGGCATGCAGGATCCAAGGCACTAAATAGTTTCTAAGTCTTGCTCTTGGATAATGAGCTGAAGTTGACAGGAAAAGACTCGTCACAGGAGGGCCTTGATGTATCCCCCATCAAATGACACAAAACAAATAACAAATTTAGGGTAAAGCAAAGTACAAATATCATTTGGAATGGACACAAGGAAGGCCGACATGATAGGAATTCACAATTGCAGATGGCCAAATCAATAGATGGCTTGGTTGAACTTCTCTTGAACATATGGATGGCACGAACTAGGCTTGGCAACATCGACCCAAAGATGACCCAAGATATGAACTTGCAGAAAGTCAAACGAGAGGCAAATGAATTTCCCAACCTGGATTCAAATGATAAAGGGGGTTCCATGTTCGAGAGCGATTCTTACTACCACTAACAAACATATAGAGACTCATCTCTTTCCCAAATTTTCCCCCACCATTTCTGGCGATTACCTCGTTATTTTTACACAATCTTGAGGAGGATAACATATGCTTGTTGATGTAAGGTCATCCTTCGGATGATTCCCTCGGAGTATTTTTAACGAACCCTAAGAAGGAGAGGTTCGGTCCCGTATGGGTCTGTCGATGTTTGCTTAACGAGTCCAAAGATAGAAAACTTGAAGGTTTTTCATGTTTATAGAGTTTGGAAAAACACTTAAAAGAGAACTCTCTTAGTTCATTTTTTCGTAAAATAGTTTGACAGGACCGAAAAAGTGATAAAATATCTCCCATCGAACGTTTTATTCAAATACTTTTACGAGCGTGAACAGAACAAGGTCGCTCGACAATCTTTTCATTTTTAAGGAGTGTGAAAAGAGCTTAAAGATTACTCTGTAAGTTTCATTATTTTCGTGTTACCATGACGAGTAGGAAAAGATGACAAAAGTATACTCGGTTACGTTCTCATCATTTTTTGAGCACAAGAACGAACAAACAATAAGCTCGAGGTTTTTCTAAAAAACCCTAAAAAGTAATCATGCATGCGACAAAAAAGACAAACAAATCATAAAAAATTGTCCATACTTCATTGTTCGGAACCCTAGTTTGCCCATCCGCGAGAAACAACACTCATGAGACCATTAGGTTTTTGAGAAAATACATTTAAATAATATAAAATATATTTAGAAAAATAAAAAAATGAGAAAAATAGGGATAAGAACTCATTTTCACTATTTCATTTGTATTTGACCAAAAACTTTGTCCAAAATCCCTTTTTCACCTCGTATTTCGGTGGTCGATTGCAGAGACCTCAAGCAATCATTTGGCGAATGGTCTGCATGGAAATAGTAAGTACCTCATTTTATTCCTTTTAAATGGTTTAAAATTCATTTTAATCGGTTAAAAGATGATTTTTTGGGTGAATTTGTGGACCATAGGCGCGCAATGGGGTCGTCGTAGGTGCCCTATATCGGGGCCTATGGAAATCAAGATTTTTCACAATCACCTAATGGTTCACCTGTGGAAACATTGCTTTGTAACCAAATCCCAGTCGCGGTGGTGTAAAACCCAAAATAGAAAGATACGGTGGACTAAAAAGAATCCTAAATCATGATAATTAAAGGTGTTAATTTCTTTCTTTCATCTCCATGCAGGTATTTTGATTGCAAAGATGTTGTAGTGGAGAGAAGAGAGCATGAAGACGATGATGCAATGGATTTTAATGATCCGGGCACCATAAATTCCCTACGACAATGTGGTCTATTAAAATTCTTCAAGATTTGGGGCATGAGAGCCCAACTAAGATTGTTGGAATATTTGGTCTGTATGTGGGACATGGACCAACAAGTATTCCATGTGGGTGTTCATGTGCTCTCCCTGAACACCGAAGACATATAATTATTGATAGGGTTGTCTCGTCGTGGGGCCCAAGTGACCTTAATAGGAGGTCAAGGTGGAGGTTTACCGATGAGTGAATACATCAAACTCTATTGTGAACCCAGGGCTGAGCGGTGCAATGGTGAGGTGGTTATCAGAGGGGCTCATGATCTGACCTTGAGAACCATCCTTTTCACCATTGCATAGATGGAAGGGAGTGCTTCTCCACACATGGCCTTGCAGAGCTATTTCCAGTATGCGTTAGAATGCACAGAACCTCGTGTGTTCAACTAGTGTGATGGGATTCTCCATAATATGAAGAGTCAGTTGACCAAGAGCAAGAACGGGGATCTAAAACAGTTTGGGTACGGACCAATTTTGGTATATTTCTTCCTAGAAAGAGTCCCTCACTTTTTCTTATAGGTATATTGGAATATACCAGTGCCACGACATCTGTGGATGAAACGATGGTGTGATCTCATGTCCCGACATGTGGCAGGCCCCATTATTAGTTATAATGACACCTTTTTTGATTTTTTGGAGCCCCAAATATTGATGATCGATGAATATGCATATGTTGGGCTAGATTTTCGCAATGATCCAGACTTAGTGCTACCTGAGAGTTCTTAGTGGGGGGAACTAGGTAAGAAAGACATTTTTCTTTTATAGTGTTTTTGTAAATTTTTTCAAAATATTAAATATTTTTATGTGTTTTTCAATCCAATGACTAAAAAAAAAATATCATGACTATACAGATGTAGGGCCATTTCGGCCCCCGGGTACATCCCTTGTCCAAAGGCGAGGAGAATCATCAGTAGTAGTAGGATGGGATGCAAATGACTATGAAGCAATCAAGAAAAATATGGATGGTTTGACTGCAGGGATCCCAGATATGTCGATCGACGAGGTCCCGAGGCATTTCCAACGCCATATCGTAGGCGTGGCTGGTCCATTGAGACAATTTCTCCATAGGGTAGAATGAGAAATAGTGTGTTACTGAGAGCAGCATCCATGATGCCATTTTTGTAGAAGCTATGAGCTTCATTTTTGATATTTTTGTCTTTGGAGGAAAAACAATCTTTTTGTAAAAACTTTTGATCGTTATATATATACACGAGGCTTCTACCGACTTATTTTGCTTTGTATAATACTTGTGATGTGTGATTGGATTTATAAATGTATTAGATGTCTTTCTAACACATAATTAGCTAATGCATCAGTTAATGTATTTAGACATCTAGGAATGTGTAGATACTTGATATAATCAAAATAACGTTCCAAGAGGCAAATTCGTAAATATACTCATAACAAAGTAGGACTTCAAATAACATAGACATTACTTAACTATATAACTATTAGTTGTGAATCAAGTCGTATAACCAAGCGATGAATCCCAAGTGATATAGCATCAGTCAACAATTCGATGATGGTCCTATACTCCTCTATATTATTAGTTGCTTGACCGAGGCAAACACCATGTAGATTGATAAGTTCGTTCGTGGGTGCATATATTTCCCATGCAGCAGAAGCTAGGTTATGAGTGCTATGAATAGCGCCATCGGTGAAGCCAAGGTAGGGTAATGAAGACTCCAACATCTGAAAACCAAGAACAACACAAGATAAGCAGTCGAGGGTAGAAACTGAATAATGAAAAAACACACAAACGTAGCACACTACAGTATGATACAGTAAAATACAAGAACTCATGCAAAGATAGTCTAAGCATAATACTTCTTTAAGTAAAGCCCATTTATGGGTTCACTCAAAGGAATTCGATCATAATCTACTAACTAGTAGGCTCCCTTCTCCAACACTCGTTTGACGATATAAGGGCCTCGCCACATAGCTTCGAATTTTTTGGCACCTAGCAAATAACGATCTTGTTCATAGAGGAGAACTAGATCGCCCTCATAGAAAACACGTGGTTTGACATGTTTGTCATATTGGGCCTTGACGCATTTCTTCTAGGTTTCAATAACTAGGGTGGAATCTCGACAGGCTTCATCCAATTGCATAAGATACAACAAGCATTCTTCTTCAGCAGAGCTGTTTGGAAGAAGTTCAACGACTAGTTTTAACGATGGGATCTCACATTCAATTGGTAAGACAAGTTCTAAACCATACACTAATTGGAAAGGTGTAAACCCCGTGGAAGACTTCACAGATGTCCTATAAGCCCATAACGCTGAAATCAACATCGTGTGCCAACTCATTTTGTGAATTCCTATAATTTGTCGAAGCATGGTGATAAGAACCTTTTTGATTGTGATGCAGGAGCATCTCTCCATGCAGCCAGCTAGCTAGCCAGCCACGTCAGTGCGCACACATTCAAAGGCTGAAGAGAGGTGCAACCTCATTTTGAATTTGAAATTCAATGTAATTTAATGTATTAGGTTGGTGAGCCATGGAAGCCATGCCTTTGAGCAGGCGTTAGGTAGATCGACCTTTATTGTAGATCGACTGGGATCTAGATCCAGATGCTAGACTAGACAGCCCATTCATTGTAATTGAATAGGGTAGGTGAATCTGGAGGGAAGCGCTAAGAGCCCCTCAGGTAAAAGAGATTTTGAGATCTCATTCTGAGTTAGTATGGTTGTAGTAGGAGAGAAGAGCCAGAGAGAACTCAGGAACACCATTGTAAAGATACAGACATTGTTGCCATTTGTTAATATAAAAAGAGCAGTTTTTCCTGCATATTCTGTGTATATGGATGTCTATGTGTGTTCCCTATGTATGTTGTGAAAATATGATTATTGATGTTGTGAATGTATGATTATATGTCGGCCCGGCGATAATATGTCGGCTCGAAACCGGCCGACATATTTTCGCCGGTTTCGAGCCGACA
>SNQJ01S0089121.1:5935-33294 GCA_010110895.2 Picea sitchensis | reverse complement strand
GTTGGTCATGCCTTTCGGGTTGATGAATACCCCTACAACCTTCATGAGGCTAATGGATGACATCCTGCGGCCATTCGCTAACTCATTTGTAGTGGTGTACTTGGATGACATTCTGATCTTCAGCCAGACTTGGGAAGAGCACCTCCACCACATCCAACAGGTCCTCCAAACACTGCGGCAACACAAGTTGTGTGTCAATTTGGAGAAATGCACTTTTTACATGACCCAGGTTTACATTGTTGATGAGCGGGGTACATGTGGTTCTAGCAAAGATCCAAGTCATTTGGGATTGGCCAGCCCCAACCACCGTAACAGATCTCCGCATCTTTTTAGGTCTTGCCAATTTCTACCGCAGGTTTGTGTTGGGATTCTCTCATATCACTTGGCCCTTGAGTCAAGTCACTAAGGGAGGAGATAAAGAAAAATTCTTTTGGTCTGAATCTCAACAGAAGGCGTTCGGGGAGTTGAAGCATCGCCTCTACTCTGCACCAGTGCTCACATTACCATACTTGCAACAACCATTTGAGATCAAGATAGATGCCTCTAACCATGCTATTGGGGCAGTCCTTACTCAACATGGGCATCTAGTGGCATATCACAGTGAGACACTTTCCGACACAGTCCAGAAGTATCCCACTTATGACAAAGAAATGTATTCCATTATGCAGGCTTGTCGGCAATGGAAGGATTACATTTTGGGAAAGGAAACGGTCATCCACATAGACCACTGACCCCTGCAGTTCATACAGACACAAGGGAAGTTACAGAATTATCACCATTAGAAGTGGTCCACATACCTGCAATAGTGTCAATTGAACATTAAGTACAAAAAAGGCAGCACCAATAATGTTGCAGACTGCCTCAGTCGACCACTCATCGTGGCAAGAACCACTGTGCTCAACCCTTGTGGGAACGAGACTTTTGATTGGCCGCTTCTCTACACAAGTGATCTAGAATTCGGCCACACATACAATACACTCTTGGAGGGTAAGCAAGTTCCCAATTTTCTCCTCTAGGATGCCCTGCTTTGTCACTTGGGACACCTTTGTGTTCCTTCAAGCGAGTGTGCCAAGATTATTTGGGAGGCTCACTACAGTCGGGTCACTGGGAATTTCGGGGTTGAGAAAACCGTGGCAGTACTGTAAAAGTATTTCTATTGGCCGAACCTTCGACAAGATGTCGAGAAGTACATCAAGTCCCACACTGCTTGCGCCATTGAAAAACCGACCATTCAGAAGCAAGGCCTCTATACTCCGCTTCCTACCCCCATTCAACCTTGGGAATCCATCTCTATGGACTACATGTTGGGCCTTCCTTCTACTAAACATGGAAATGACTATGTTTTTGTGGTCGTCGATCGATTCTCAAGGATGTCCATTATGATGGCCTGCAAGAAGAATATCACAGCAAAAGCCACTGCTAAACTCTTCTTTGAACAAGTGTGGGTACACTTTGGGATCCCATAGTCTATCATCTTAGATCGGGATAGTAGGTTCCTCAGTACATTTTGGTCTAGCCTCTGGTTGATGCTGGACACCAAGCTCACCAAGTCCACAACTTTCCATCCGCAAACTGATGGCCAGACAGAGGTTGTCAACCGGATGATCGTACACATTCTATGCATGTACAATTCAAATCATCCACGCACATGGGATGAGAGCCTCCCTTATGTAAAACACAGCTACAATCGGGCCTATCCATAGTTCAACCAACCACATCCCCTTTCAAGTGGGCTTCGGATTCTAGCCACTATGTCCCATTGACATAGCCATGCCATTTGTTGCTACTCAGGAAGATTCAACTCATGTCCAGTCTGAGGCTGACAAGGCAAACAACTTCATTGAGCACATTCAAAACATCCGCCAACAGGTTCATGACATCTTGGATAGAGCCAATGCTAAGTACAAGCAACGACATGATCAACATCAGGTGCCACACAACTTCCAGGTGGGCAACAAAGTGTGGCTGCATTTGTAAAAGGATCGCCTCACTAGACCCCACCGCAAGCTTCATCTGCTCTGATATGGGTCATACACCCTCACCAAGGCTGTAGGGGAAAATTCCTTTGAGCTCAACATTCCACCATTCCTTGGTCTGCACCCAGTGTTCAATGTGGACTGCCTTCGACCCTACTTTCCACCTCTCCTAGACACATCCGACATGGCAGAACAACTCACACCAATAGAGTTAAATACAGACTGCATGGAACAAGCCAGAACTGATCAAATCATGGATACATATATCAAGCACACCCGAAAATAAAGGATACCACTATATCGAGTTGTCAAATCAGGCCAACTCCTTCACCAAGGCAAGTAGCTCACCAGGGACTAAGTTTAGTAGAATTTTCCTCATCTCATGGAGGAACTCAATGCAATGGGGACCATTGCTTCTTAAGGGGGAAGGAATGATCCAGGTGGATATTGGTTTCCACCCACCTATTCCACTTGGACCCCCACCATTGCTTCTTTCAATTTTTCAGTTTCTGCACAGTTTACTATTTTTAGCAGTTTTTCGGGTCCTGAACTTCCGAAGCCGTTTTGAGGCCTTAAACGACGTTTTTTGGGAAAAAGGGGAGAAACATGGATCTTAAATTGATGTTTCTCACCCAAAAGTTGTATTCCTCGGATAGATATTTCTAACGAGGTATGGAATGCGTCAAACATAGATTGTATGCCAAAAAAACGTCCCCGAGAAGTTGATGTACCTACATACCCAAACGGGGCCCATAGTCTTGGCGTTTCATTTCCTAGGGTTAGGTCTTTAGATGTTTAGGGTTTTTCATTATTTCTCAATAATAATAGGCCTTTGAGCCTCATTGTAACACAGTTCAGAGGCCAGTAGCCGCCACATCTCTTCTCAGAGATAAGCTACCAGCGCCCTAGCTAGTTTATTTCCATTTTGTCTGTAAGCATATTTCAGTCATTTGTTACTAATGAATTGAAGTCTTATTTCCGCTGCATATTTGCGTTTATGTGTATTTCTGTATTTCATTTTGTCCCTACATAAATCCGTATTAAATAGATATGTCGAGGGGGATGGTGGGTGAAATAATACTTAAGTTCCCTTCGTATAACACATCGTGTGTGGATTCGGGAACCGAAGAAATAACGACAACGGTCGACGGAGTTGAGATCTGTTGGTAGCTCTCGATGGTGTATTGTTCGAGAAATAGAATGGAATGATGATGTCCATCATCCTAAGGGGTATCTTTCATCGACATAATCAACATAATCATCTCGTCTGTGGAAAAAATAACGTGGAACATATCAAGAGACGAATCACTGAGAGCGAGAGTAGAAAGGTCAGTCGATTGAATGGCTTGGTAGGCGGATTCAACCAGACTTAAAGGCATATGGTCTCCATAGTGAAGATCATCACCTGGTGCAGGCACTATCCATGGGTCAGAAGACATGAGAGTTTCGCAGATGGAGGTGGAGATCATGTTAATCAAAGAAACCAAAGGAGGTGGAACATGGGGTGGTGAGATTGGAAACATACCCATCAGAGTGGAATCTTTTAGTAGACCCACACAAACATTCTCATACCCAGGGGGTGTCTTTGCAATGAAAGTTATGTTGTTGGTATGTGTATTGGAGTTAAAGAAGTCCATTTGTTCTACTGTAACTACTTTTCCCTAATGTGGAAAGCGCACGATACAGAAAAGAGTAGACACGACTACACGCATGGAATCGATCCAACTATGGCCAAGTAAGAGGTTGTAATCGAGAGGTGCATCAAAGAATCAACTTCAACGTTGACCATTTTTCCTTCTAACGTAACCAGAAATGAAGGGAGAACATTGTAAGGTTTAAAGACAGAGCCATTAAAGGCTTTGAGTGCATTGTGTGATTCAGTTAAGGGAGGAGAGCCAATGACTTTCCAATAGGCGATAAACATGACACATGTCGAGGCACCCTCGTCAATAACTGTTCTACAAATGTTCTTTTTGATGACAAAAACTTGTATTTGAAACGCGAGATGAGGGGATAACCTCGGAATGTGATCTTCTAAGTCAAAGATTATTAAATTCGTATCCGTAGGGTTGATTCCACTGATAGCTTTTAACAGTTCCTTCCGTTGTGTAGGACAACTCTGAAGGACTTTGAGGGATGACATAAAAAACGGTGCATGTGCCAGATCTTCTACGATACTATAGTTCTGGGAAGCGCATGCATGGGGATTGAAGGTAGATTTCTGAAACACACCCTTAGGAGGAGGGTGAAGGATTGTATCGGGGCTCGGTCGTTCGATATTAAGAGGACCGCTGGAAGGTGGAGTCAAGGGAGATTGTTGAACCAACAGAGGTGGCATGTCGTCAACTTTATATTTGGAGGAGGAGTAATATTTGGCATGAGTGGTAAGTGTGATGTCATTCTTCTTTGAATCACCATTACACATAAGTAAATAGGAGGTAGTGGAGGAAGAAGGTTGATCATGGATGACCAATTGAGCCTGTTGTTGAGAAGGGAAGGGTTGAGACAAGACGAAAGGTGTAGGAGGTTTTGGGGTCCCTTGGAGGAACTTCGTAACCTCAACACATCTCAGACAGTCCTTCACGTAGTGATCATCACCATAGATAAGGGAAGGATAGTGAGGTTTGAATTTATCCTTATCATCAACAGGTTGTGTCTTGGTCTTGTCGGATTGTGGGTTGTTATTTTTATCCTCCTTATTCCTACCCTTCCCTTTTTTGAATTTATTCTTATCGGTAGGAGTCGATTGAACGACGTTCACTTTTAAAGTTTTACTGGTGGGATGGGTGGGCGTCGAAGCAGTTTGAACATTAGAATCATGGGATTTGGGCATGGTGTGAGAGGCTTGCATAGATTGCAGTTGGGCATGGAAAGTACCTATCACACCATCAACGACATGAAAAGCTGTCGGGGTTGTTGAGGTGGTTGTGGTAGAAGGACGAGGTGTGTTAGGGAGCAGATTGTAAATAGTACCCGTTTGTGAATAAACGAGATCAAGATAGTGGGTACGACTGATCGCCTGTTCTTTTGTGACAACTCCGCCCATAGCAATGTCTTTAGATACGTCATTCACGGAGGATTTTGTGAACCATTCTGCCAATAACTGATCGGGAAGATCGAGTTTGATTAGACGTCGTCTTTGTCTCCACTCATGAATGTGATTGAAGATATGAGTGGCTTTACTTTGCTTGAAAGAACTCAAAATCTCAGTTCTCATTTCATAAAGGATTGGCAACTAGTAGTGAGTGAGGAAATCCATATCTAGGGTACTGAAATAGGTGAATAAGCCTCATGGTAATTCTATATACCACTTCGTGTCTAAACCCGTGAGAGTTAGTTGAAACAGATGTAACCGAAAGGAGTCATCCATCAGAGAGTTAGATGAACACCAAAGGTGGAAAGTCATTACATGATTTTTTGGGTCCTCTCCTGGTTTACCATCAAACTTAGGAATGTCGGATGGTAGTTTGGCTGGTATGACAGGCCAATGAGGAGAGTGACGGATAGGGTCATTCAAAATTATAGACAGATCAGGGAGGTCCAAAGTGGCCAAAAAGGGTAATTGTCTATTCACGTGAGAGTACTGGTGACTTTGGGGAGGAAGTCCCGTCGGTATACCAGTAGGACCGTAAGCAGTTTGCATATAATGCAAAGATCTAGGCAGATTCATTTGTTGGTGTGGTGGTAGGTAGCCCATGGGGTTGTACGGATTAGGTATGTTCCCTTGGAAGGGGATAGTAGACGGAATGTTCAAACCCCAAATAGGATTAGAGGTCCCGAGGTAAGGTTGGCCCATACTAGGGGGTATGAAAGAGGTGACTTGAGGCTGTTTCTCCCCATTCGATTGAGTATTATCCTGGGTAAGAAAGTTTCAATACTAGGCTAAAGCCGTCGGTATGTTATGTCCATAAGGTGGGGTAGATGGGGGCTTTCCTCCAAGCGGAGGTTGTGCCCCAATTGGGGTTTGACCTCCAAAGGGGGGTTGTGTCCCAATATGGGTTCAGCTTCCAGGTGGGGGTTGACCCATAGGGTTAAATTGTCCACTAACAAGAATCTGATAATTAGGTGTGAAAGATCGAGTGATGCCACTAGGGCCGACTCCTCAGACGAAAGGTGGATAAGACCCTCTGGAGGGGGGTTGGGGAAGTGTCAGAATAAAGACGACAAAATGATTGTGCCCAAGAGGAGAGAAAAATCCAGATTCTCCAGATGGAACCTGAGTAGGGATAGGGATAGAAGCATTTAATGCATGATATCTAGGGGGAAGTGATGGGGTGAGTCTAGGCGAAAGTGGTGTGCCAATGGGGGCTTGGCTAGTCATAGTATTCCCTGTGGGAATAGTCGTAGTATTTGGGACCATTGTAGAATGGGCCATCTGAAGGGGGATGGTCAAGTTGGGATCCACCGACTGGGTGTCGAAACTGCCGAATAGATAGGCAGTCGTAATGGGAGAATGATCTATATCAGACATTTTGGGCAGTTCGTGTTCGATGAATATATCGACACTTTCTCCAACGTCAAAAAGATCCCATCTCGGAATGTGAGTAGACCAAAAGGGATCCCGAACTTCAGGGCCTATGAATGGTCTGGTTGGTATTCCAGAAGTTTCAACAATAATATATCTGGAATAATTTACTCGAAGAATACGTGTCTCAGAACTGTGAGGAATTCGAAAAGACTCTAGAGAATCAGTAACTCAGAATTGTTTTAGAGAATAAGTTCTTTCCACTTATGGAGTGGCAGTGCCTTGGACCTCACTCTGTTGAGGAGAGCCCTCTAGTGGGTTGGTAGGCAAGGGTTGAGAACCTCCTAGATCTTCTGGGGGTTGTCCTTGCATTCTACATGAGCAGCGTGGAGGGTCAATGTTGGTGGAGATAAATATCTTACAAAAGAAAATCTATGGCCAACTATGGAAACAAACAACACTCACTAATAAAATCTAGAGTTCAAACCAAACACACAAACCTTCTCATTTCGAAGTCACTAGTTGGTGATGAAATCCAACATCATGAGATCGAGATAAGAAGGGGTTGGGCTACGCTGGAAAAGTTACATTGATGACCTACTTAATGTACTTACACCCTGGTGCAAGATCCCACACATAATCATGGGTATACCCTCCAAGGAGCCCAAGTGAGTCTGGCCAACGTCGATTCTAGGTACCATGGAGACTTGCCCCTCCACAGTCACCTTGTGTAAGACCCTAAGAATATAGGCTACTAAAGTTACCACAAACAACAGTGATGCCTGGGGAAATAGTCGATAGTCCGATCCACACGCAAGGGCAGGGTATCGAGCCCGAAATCAACTTGAGAGGCTTTCACTCATCATTGTGGGTATACCTTCAAGCGACCCCCATAATATGTGCAATCTCTACACTGAGACCAACAAAGTAGGGTGAGTAACTCTGCCAATCTCAATGCGACCTCAGGTTTGACCCTTGTGTGAGAAGGGCTTCCCAAGAAAAAATGTTGCAAATGGATTTGAACACTCACTATCACAAGATACTATTGTGTTTTTTTTATTTGGAGAGTGTGTCTGCCTATTCCAAAGATCTACCCTAGCTAATGTTGGTGTAAAAGAGCCCTAGAAAAAGTTACTAATTAAATTTTAGAGTTTCACAATATTATTAAAGGCTGTTGTTACTCAGGAGGGAGACACGAATGAAACCAATGTTGTGTAAGACTTTGACCCAATAACGTGCAAATAGGAATGAATTATGCAAACTTTCGTTCGATGAATTCCATCTACAGTAGAGAGAAAGTATTTTTCTGGAACAACGCAACTACGATGTACAATTATTTTCTTTGAATGTAGTATCAAACAATCATCAACAGTGTAATTTCACTATTCATTCTCTTTCAATGTTTCAAACGCCAATATTTTCTATATAAATGATCGCTTAAAAGACTAAAAAGACTTTTATTTTTTCCTTTCGAGAAACCAAAACAGGGATGTAACCTAGAAAGGATAAGCAATCAATGAAAATAAAGCACTCAACAAACACCCAAATCGATCTTTCAATGGAGATAAAAATAAAAATGACAAGAAAATGTCTTTTCAAATATGAATAAAAAATGTTTTTTTGATCATCAAGAAATCTAGAAGATGTAACCAGCCTACAAATCCAAATCCAAACCAATACCTTTAATTGAGCAAGCACTCAGACGCAAGTCCAGAGATTATATCCTTGTCGATAAAAATAAAACACAAAGATTGAAAAAAGATCAAAAGAGAGGTGTTCGATCGTCGAAACCAATCAAGATCAAGCCAAAACAAGAAGAAGAATTCAATAAATGGCATTAAAAATCCTTGTCCAGCTGACTAAAGCAAAACTGGACAGCAGTAGAGGCCAAAACCCAAACCAATTTTTTTTTCAAACACTGCCACAGGTGGAAAGTATAACATAGCGCAGAGATTAATGATTTACACGAGCCAGAAACATGCAAGGTGCGAAAATCACGCGTTGAAACAAACCACCAGGGTGTGGAAATGAATGGTTTCCACGGGCTATATATAAGATCCAGTGCGGACGTGTTTGGAAAATCAAGAAATTTGGGGAAAAAGGAAAAACATCTAGGTGGACTTTTAAACCTAGGGAGAGTGAATGAGTCTCCTAAAGACTCAGAGATTGATATCAAGTAAAAATAATAGTTCAAAAGAAAATGGCCAACAAAAAAATACAATCAAGTCGTTTCCCCAGTGGAGTCACCAATTTTGTTATTGGGTAAATCGGTATATTCGGACATGAACTGATTCACCTAGATCCACCTGGATCTAGAAAAAAACAAGACGGAACAAGACACTTTCCCTAAGTTGAAATCATTGAGTTTACTGTCCAAAGAGGAATAGATAACATTCCTTATGAATCACTTCCTTGTATCTTTGTTGTCCCTGCTTCACTGTAGTGCTCTTGTAGAATCAGATCTGTGACAACAAAAACCAACCAATGTGAAAGCAACAATAGTAGAATTCAATGACAACCCAAACATGTGATCAAGGAGTCATGTAACAAAACATTAATCATTTTATGGGAAATAGACGTGCCACCGTATTGTATTAATGAAAAGTAGAAGATACAACCGAATCACCTTGATGTCATTACTTCCCTTTTAGTGGTCCTTTGTTCCAACACACACATGCACTTGCTCTGAAATTCGCATGAAGATAATCCACAAAATCTTGATGGAAAAATGGAGGCCCAAAGCATAAATAAGAACATGATTCTTCACACATTCTTCAACCTATTCTTTCATCAATTCTTTGCTTAATCTTACTTCTTCTTGCTTAACCTTTTCCATGAGAAGCCCATGATTATATAGGAGAAGGTGAAGTGGTTAAAAGGATGAGTGTGATCCCACCAAATCAGAGAAACCAGTAGGATCACAACCATATAGACGCCACCTCACATTCTAAAAGATTCCCCTTCTAGAAACTTCGTGAAACCTGTTTCTTATTTTAGCTTTGGAACACCACCACACCCTACCTATGTAGCAGCCCGTGGAAATCCCGTAGGCCAACTATATAGCAGCCTGCAGAAATGATAGATTTCCGCACTGTGTATTATGAGTAGCCTGTAGACCCTTTCTAAAAAGAAGCCTTGTAGAGGAGGAAAGAAGTTGCCTTTCTCGGGCAAAAAATCAGGTTGGTAGCCTAAACACATGTCTGTGATATCATCATTAGAATGACCAAAATAATGTGTAACACATTGTCCTCTTGGAAGCCATGATCAAGAAGAGGTGGTGAGCATAGTTATTTTTTCTATTTCAAGATCATTTAAAAAATGAAACAGAAGTCTGGGATTCAAACCCAGATAGTTGTGAGCATAGTTCTTTTTTCTGTGTCAAGCTTGTTAAAAAATTAAATAGAGAGTTGCGAGCACAATTTTCTTCTCGTTAAAAAAAATGAAACATAGGTTCGGGCATTGAACCCATAGGTTATGAACATTTTCCTTTTACTGTGTCAAGCTCGTTAAAAAATAAAATAGATCCTTATGAGTATAGTTATTTTCCTATGTCAATCTCATTAAAAAATGAAACAACCGCCTCTCCTGTTAAGTCAAGTATTTCATTAGAACTCGTACCTAAACCTTCATTTCATCCACCTGGGTCAGTTGATCCTCTTTCTTCCTCCCTCTCTAGTGAAAATTTTTCTATTAGTAACCTGGAGTCTATTCCGATAGAAGTTGGTGATAGGAGAAGAGTTGGTGAATGAAACGAAGCTTGAGGGGCATGTCTCTAGCCTCTGGGAATCATGTTGGAGTTATGTTGCTAGCTTCTCAAGTTGGGGGAAAAGTAACAACCACCTATGGATATCTCGAAACCCTTGAACATTACGTTGGGAAGTTCTAAGCACAATTAGTTTTTAGTTTTAAGCTCGTTAAACAATGAAACTGGTTCCAAGCATAGTTTATTTTATAGTTTCAAGCTTGTGAAAAAATGAAACCAATCCCGATATTAGTCTTTATTCTTTCTCATGCTTGTAAATACATTAGAATAGGTTATCGAGTATACTTTTATCACTTTTTTCAGACTCATAAAAGCTACACGAAAAATGAACCCTTTGGAGTCTCCCTTAAGCTCTTTTCAGACTCCCTAAACATGAAAATATTGTTGCTTGATATTTTTGTCTTTCACGCTCATTAAAGTGAATTAGAAAGAATGTCTTTTGAATGGTAGTTTACCTCTTTTTCAGTCTCATCAAACTATTTATGAAAAAGGAACCCCCTGATTGCCTTGGTTAGGAGAGTTCTCCTTAATATTATTTTATACTTTTTTCGGGCTTGGGAGACTAAAATTACAAAAAAGTCCATCTGGAGTCTTCTTTAATATCTTTTCAGACTCTCTAAATATTAAAAGGCCATCGATTTTACCTTCTCTGGACTCGTAAAACTTTACAGTGAAGGACCCATCTAGGACCAAACCCTTCCTTCTTTAGGTTTTTTAAACATGTGAATATGGGACTCATCGAAGATGAGCTAAATGATCATTTTTTACCCTCCTCGAGCTCACTAAAAAACAAAGAGGTACTCGCCTATCTGGGTGGGGGAAAATTTGGGAAGCGGGTCAAGTTTTTGAAACATTATGGCAGTTTTTTGTTCTCCTTGAACATGGCATGTGTTTACATTATGTTGTACAATTGGGTAATTAGTTTGTCTCTGAGTCATTTGAATTCCATGTGTTGTCATACTCTTTTGAATCCTTCGAAGAGAACCTTTGGTTGTTGTCACACTATGGTGATTATCAAATTATGTTTGGATCATTGCCTCATCAATTTAAATGTTTCCAAGTCAATTGTCATGCCACACAATGTTCAAGGGAAGTATCAAGCTTACAACCACTTTGCAGTATTCATACCCTTGTTAGTATGTCCACATTTTCTCTATCATTCCACATCATTTCTTGTTCTGTTTCATGTCGATGATGGGGGATACATCATGGTCCTTCTTCGATGAGTCTATTCCTATCGACTCTAGCTCATTATCTAGGAATTAGACTTAGAAACCAGTGAGTACCTTGGAACCTTCATTCCTCAATGGCAGGTTTCCTCACATTTGACAATATGTTAATATTATTGACCTCTGATCAAATGATTCCTTGAATGTTTGACTTCAGCTCATTTATTCACATTCTTTGGAATGTACTAGAGTACCTTGGGAATAATTGCCATTATTGGTGATTTCCCTTTCACTTGTTAATGATATACATCAATGACTGGTAATTAAGTGGTTTCTACAATGTTCGACTTCAACACATGTATTCACATGTTTAGAATTGTACTGGTTTAGGATTGGGATGAAAACTTTAGGAATATTTTAGGATCCTACTAGTGTTATGTGCCTAACGTAGGTTGTGATGGAGAGAATTTTTATACATTTTTACATATAAGATCCAAATTGTATTGGTCCATCAATATATTGTTTTGTCATATTGTAGCTCCACTGTGTACAATATCGTCGCTACAACTTGATCGTGTCATGGAGATATGGATCCATGTTGTATGTTTAGTGGCCATATCCTTAGTAAGTACTCTCATGGATTTGTAGTATATTGGTTAGCAGCCATGATTTGAGTCCATTTTGTCTGAGCATGGGTATTCCTACCTCAAGATGATTTATATATATAATGTTTGATGTTTGCTTGTATCTTTCATCCAACTCTCTTATTCGAACACCCTTCGCATGTGTAAAATGTTTCAGCCATAATGATGTTTCTTCTGACCTCACATTTTAGGGGGTAATCTGTTATATGTAAAATTCCCACACTAACTAGTGTCGTACTAAGTGTCCCACTTATGTCACTTTTTCATTAAGTGTCACACTTATGTACAATTGTGTTGTTGAGTCCCTTGGATGCTTCCATGCATGAAAGATTTGTTGATTTTCCTCTAACCAAAATTCTTTGACTAATAAGTGCCCAAAACATTTACTGGAGGAATGAAAAAGAGGGAGATGATTAAGGCATGATAAGCATGGAAGCTGGTGCAAGGAATCCATCTAGAAGTGAGCAAAGGCGCCATTGCATATTTCCCAAAAAATGTGTTGCTGGATCAAATCTCTTAAAAGATTCACTACATTCTAAATGAGGGAGTGAGGGATTACCTGGTTGTAGCAAATGAGCTCCCGTGGGTCCTAGTTGGGGGCATATTTTTTATTCCAAAGTTGAGCCCATGGATTTGAGTTTTTGGTTAAATAATTCCACCAAGTTTTGGCACTAAGAGTTTAATTACTTTTGGCCAGATCAGAAAGACCCAGGCTGCCTATTGATTTGGGTAAGAAAAAATTGTCCCATTTGACAAAAGGTCATTTTAAGTGGTTCTTGTTGCCTCACTAGAGGAAAATGCATTGGATAGTTCTTATGGATTTGAGGACCCATTTAGGTGCAACAATAAAATATAAGAGGTAGAGGGGCATGGATTGTAAAACAACTTTCATGAGAATGAGGCACCCAACTAGGTTAAGAGATCAAAAAGTCCATGAAGAAAGTTTTTGTTCCATATTTTCAAGGAGATCTCTCCATGAGGAGTGCTTGATGGATGAATCAATTAGGGGTGCTTCGAGATATTTGGTGGGAAGGGAGGAGATGGAGAAGCCAATAATCCTAATGTTGTTTCTTTGAGTAATGGTAGGCGTATTGAAAACATAGATCTTGATTTTATCTAGATTGATAGTGGTTTTCGAGGCCTTAGAAAAGGTGCTTAAGTTATGATGGAAAGCAAGAGATTCTTGCACAGATGGATGACCCATTAGGATATTGTCATCAAAAAATTGTTGATGAGACAAGGGGGAGTTTTCATGCAGGACCAAACCTTTTATGGTGCCAAAGGAACATGAATATTTGAGCATTCGTCCTAGGCCTTCCTCCATGAGAATAAACAGGAAGGGGGAGACAGGGTCTCCTTTTCATATTCCTCTAAAAGGGGAAAAAGTGGTAGAGGGGGAGCCATTCACCAAGATAGAAAAGAAAGAAAAGGATAGGAGAGACAAAATCCATTTAATCCAAGAAGGGATAAAACCAAAGGCTAAAAGGACTTTCTAAATGTAATCCCAACTTAACTTATCAAAAGATTTGGAGAGATCTAGCTTAAGAAGAATGCCAAGTTTTTTGGTGGATTTTAAAGAGTGGATAACTTTGTGGGAAAGAATGATGTTTTCCAAGATTTGTTTGCCTTCTGCATAGCCAATTTTCTATGGAGAGATGAGGATAGGAAGGAGAGGTTTGAGGAAATTTGTAGTGGATTTTTTTATGATTTTGTAGATAACATTGCAAAGGGCTATAGGCCTGTACTTACTTGGGGAAGTTGCATTCTCCTCCTTCGGAATGAGTGTGAGGAAGGTGGTGTTGAGAGAAGGTAGCACCCACTGTTTTTTGTGTGATTCCTCGACTATTTACCATATCTCCACCTTCAGAAGGTCCCAACAATGATGAAAAAATTTGATGGTGAATCCTTCTGGACCTGGCGACTTTCCTTCAACCATTTGATTGAAAACAAATTCCACTTCTTATAGATTTATTGGTTGCATCAAGGTTTCATTGTGATCTTCGGTTATGCAAGAAGGGATGTCATTAATGACCTATTTTTTGGTTGCATATTCACTGAGGTTGTTCTCAGATAAAAGGTATTTATAGAAGGAGACAAGTTCCTTCTCAATCTCCTTATGTGTTTCAATTCTCATGCCATCAGTGTTTTTGAGGGCATTTATTCTGTTGTGCATTCTGTGTTGGACGATGGAGCGATGAAAGAAAGTTGTATTTCTCTCTCCATATTTTAACAAAGTAATCCTAGATTTCTTCTTCCAGATAGTCTCCTCTTGTTGACATCGGTCATCAATTTGTGATTGGATCTCTTATTCCTTTTTTATTCGCTCCTCTGTGTGGCCTTTTGTGATCATTTTTTGCTGGAGCAGTTCCATTTCTTGGTCCAAGGTGGTTTTAGCTATGAAAATGTTTCCAAATGTAAGATTATTCCATTTCTTCAGATTTTTCTTCAGATGCTTTATCTTTTGTTGCAGTACAAACATCTTGGTGGTCCATGTGATCTGAGTGTTGGTCCACCAACATTTTACTGTTTCCTTAAAGTTTGTATGTGTGAGACAAAATTTCTCAAATTTGAAGGGTCTATTAGAGGAAGTTTGTTGGGAGCAGGCTTATTTTGAGGAAAGAGCTATTTTTGGAAGGAAATAACTAATTTTGGGAGAACGCACAACAATTGGGAAGAAAGAAACATGTCGAAAAGGGAGGAAAAGCAACATGCAAGAAGGAAACGCCACGTGCAAGGAGGAAGGAAAGCCTAACCATATTAGGGTTAGAGTTTTTGACAAAGGTTTTGTTAGCATTAGTATTTTCAAGGTAGAGTTATAGGGTTGTCAACAATTTGCAAAGTCATGCCTTGGTCTTAAGAAGACCAATGAATTCCAAGTTGATTCATTAAGTGAGTGTGTACCTTTAAAGAGTTGTGTCTCATAAAATGTTGTCAAGTTCATTGGTTCCTTGTCAAACAAAATCTATTTGGCATGTGGAAAAGAGTTAAGTCATAGGTCTAGGTGAAGTGGTTTTTTGATGATGTCATGGAGCATAATGACATATTGTGTATATTGGAGGGTCATCAAATATCATTATGGAATTTTTACTACCTATGGAGTGTTTTTTGTACTTAAACTACATAAAGTTGCACATGATGTATAAAGACACTGCGTAAGTAACTAGGCACTACCCAAGGTGTCTTGTCATCCCAAACAGTCCTATCTCTGTCAAAATCCTGTTTGTTCAACTTAAATTTGTCTTTATTACCTATTTCTCACTGCACAACATCCTCCTCCAATGATCAAACCTCTCCTCCACATCAAAATTGAATTACTCCAACTACTATGCATCCTCTTCTCATGCTATGCATCCTTTGTTTTTGCTGCGCAAATGATGAAAGGTAAATCCTAGTGTCTACCAAATAATCTACACCTGCAAGTCTAAGATCTAGATTCAACTATGCCCTATGGTGAACCCTTTGACAATGGAGTAAACCTTAGCCTTGTTGCTCGTTGTGCAAAGTTCACTAATATATTTCAGACTTTGAGCCTTCTCATATTTATCAATCCCATTTTTATTTGTGCATCCCTCTCAAATGCTTAGTCAAAACTGATAAAAAGTGCATTGTTGTTCAGATAGGTAAGAAGCTTGAAAAGACAAAACCTATCATTGAAAAAAGAAAATAGGTCTCTCAAGAAAATAATGTCAGTCGATGATGAATCTAGAAGGAGGTTAGGGATACTTGCAGAGGTGGCTAAGATTTAGGTTCATGCCTGTAACATTTTGTTTAAGGAACCACTGAAAAAAACCAATTTTGAGTTTTGTTGAAAACTGCATTGTACAGAGTTTGCCCAGTGACCTTGCACTACCCAAATGATGCAAGAATATTTAAGGATAATAAGCATTGGAAAATGATTGGTGGTTAGCCTAGAAGTCATGATTATCCTCCATATATGTTGCAACCACCACTTGGATGAGTTTTGAATCAAAAAGTAGTTGCGTTGTGCGAATCTCGCTACACAAATGCTGAAGGATGGATTTACACATTGCATCACACCAGCGCACTACGCAAGTGCTGTAGGTACACAAAGGGTTAAAGGACATTGGATAATGATTGATGGATTATACAACACTCATTTTTGGCCTCCATAAATGTTGCATCCACCACCTAAATGAAATTTTTTGAAGAAATCAAACACGCTACACAAAGTTTGCAGGGAACACTACGCAAGTTCTGGAAATGACCGTTTTTTAATTTAAATTCAAGATCAAGTTTCTAACAACTAGAGATGTTTTTTGATAAAGCCAAAGAGTATTTTATCGAGAATGGACCCAGTAACAAACATAGATTATTTTAGGGGCTAAATTTCGCAAATGGGCTAAGTTTCCATGTTTTTTCCCAAAAAATGATTCGTTGATTTCCATTTTTTCTAAAACTGATTCACCCTAAATCCATAGAATAAAATTATTTTACCTTAAAAATCACCAATATTTGATAGAATCTATATTAAATCCTTATAAATTTGAATATTTTTACAAAACTATCACCAAACATTTTACATTTTGCATATTAAGGGCTAGTAAGATTAGCCCATGTTTCTACATTTTAATATAAATTTCCATCCTTAAAATTATCCCTGGTAACAAACGCCTCTCTTAGTTTTTACACATGTGTCATACTTTGGGATATTTGAATCAATCTTTACAACCCATTTTTCTAGATTCAAGCATTTAATGTTTTCTTGTTTTAGTCATCATCTTTGGGCATAGATCTCGAGACTATGGATAATAATTTTCACAAATTGGAAGAGTTTTTTCTAAAGCACAGGTTCATCTCCAAAAAAATATCCCATTTTTGTATCAAATATTGTTATTCGATAAATATGATGTTATCTTTGATCTCTATTTTCCAGTAAAACGAATTTGCTATTTTTAGCAAGTAGTATAGAATTTGTCTTCTTTTTATGTAATAAGATCCAAAATTATAGGATAGTAGGGGAGTTCGACTTATCTAGAATAGGAAGGTAGTTTATCTATATATTTGAGCATTTTGAATGTGCTATGGGTTGGAAAAATCACAAATGACAAATTTTATTGATCATTGTTCATATTTTGAATTTGAATGAAATGCTAGTGCAGATGTCTAGAACTTTTTCATACCAAAGATTCTAGTGGAAATGATCTAAAGTCTGTTTTCCTCTATGTATGTTCTTCTTGTCTTTTTATCTTTCATATACTGATACTCATATGTTTGAATTGAATATTTAATGGTCTAAAATTCATCTTAAAAGGTGCTTTAGATTCTAGCAATTCGAACACTGTCTATTCTTTCTTAACTCATTAGAATTCATCTTAATGGTGCTTTGAATGATGTTATATGTTTTCCTCTTTCTTCCATTCTATAACATCAATTTAAAAAACTGAAAGATCATTGCCTACCTAGACTTTTCGTCCTTGATATTTCTACCTACCAGACATTGTTTTCATTTTCTTTCAAAGAAGTGACTCCATTTCCCAAACATGTTCCTTTCCTTCTTGCCAGCAAACCTTTAAAATCTATTCACTTATTCAAAAAACCTAGCCATATGATCCTCAAAGAAAATACATCTTTAGATTCCAAGTGACAAGATAGATCCCTCTCTAAAAAGAAAGGCTAGTTTCAGTTCTAAAGTGGTTATGTGGTTACCTTTGTGAGTTGCCTCCTCAACCTAGGAAATTTACTTAGTGCTAACATTTTGGCACCATTTCTAGGGAGAAAAGGTAAAATATTCCCTAGGATAAACGAAAAAGTTCAGATCTGATTTTTGATGGTGGATAGCAGTTAGACACAAAGAGGCTATAAATCATCCACCTGATGAATCCATAGCAATCGTATCCAGATGTCAGAGTATCAATGGCGACTCCATTGTCTGAAGGTTTTAAAGCTTGAAAAATGTACTAGTGAATCCACTGGATTTGATGAAGAACTCAGATGCTACTACAATTATTTCAAGGTATGAATGTTTGTCCTTTTCATAGAGTTATGGTTTTCCAAATCCTTTACCCAAGGATGGATATTGTTTAAGAAATGGTCCAAAATTTAATGGTGAGGATTTGAGTTTGACTTTGAAGCATATATCAAATTTTCTTGAATTTAATAAGCTTCTTAGAATCAAGAATGAAGATGTATTCCTTAGGATGTTTTATGATTCGTTCCAAGGAAAATGTAGAAGCTAGGTTGAAGGTTTACCAGCCAAATCCATAATATATTTTTCATTTTTTTGGGTTATTTTCTTGGAAACATGGATGGAAAAAACAAAGTTTGTAGAAGACTCACTTTCCATTCAAGGTTTTAGAGAATGAAACGATACATACACTGATGAGGAAGTGGAAGATTTTTTTTTTTTCATTTTTGTCTTCTTATTTAAAGTCATGTAAATGCAGTTTAGAAGATAAAATCCAATTTTTGGATGAATTTGTCAAGGACATTGAGAAAGAGCTTGAGGTTTTAAAAGATCGGGAAATACCCCTAACTGTTCAATTTCAGGTTCTTTCTTTTGAAGCTTCATTTCAACAAAACCAAAAAGATACATTATTTTATTTGTCCTTTGATTTCAAAGATCATGTAGAGGACTATATGGAGGAGTGTTTTAGCTTAAATTTTCAACCATTTTTGCCTTATGGAGACAAATTACAACATGAATTTCCTTTGTTGTTACATGTTCCAATATTGATCTTGTTGAAGCACAGTTAGGAAGCCATGTTAGCTGAGAAACTACTTGACTAGTTTCATTGGCATTTCAATGTTATTTGATTCAATAGTTGTCTTCAGTAGATTAGAGTAGGATTGTGTTCCAATAAGCTCACAATTGAGAATTCTTCAATAGTTTTTAATTCAGTTTCAACATTCAATTTATAGTCAGCAAAGTTAAATAACTTCAAGTTCCAGTTTGCAGTTTGGATTCAGTTGAAAAATGAGATGGTTACAGGGAATGGGATCATCCCAATGGATAAGGAGCCTCGTTTACTGTTCTTTGCTTTCTCATAGGGAGGACAACATCCCCATTGGAGCCAAATGTTAGCATTAGTATTTTCAAGGTAGAGTTATAGGTTTGTCAGTAGTTTGCAAAGTCATGCCTTGGTCTTGAGAAGACCAATGCATTCCAAGTTGAGTCATTGAGTGAGTGTGTACCTTTAAAGAGTTGTGTCTCATAAAATGTTTTCAAGGTCATTGGGTCATTGTCAAATAAAATCTAATTGGAATGTGGAAAAGAGACAAGTCATAGGTCTAGGTGAAGTGGTTTTTTGAAGATGTCATGGATCATAATGAAATATTGTGTATATTGGAGGGTAATCAAAGATCATTATGACATTTTTACTACCTATGGAGTGGTTTTTGTACTTAAAATGTAGAAAGTTGCACACGCTATGTAAAGACGTTGTGCAAGTACCTAGGCACTACCCAAAGTGTCTTGTCATCCCAAACAGACCTATCTGTTGAAATAATGTAACTGCAAAGAGTATTCTTATTATTATTGATATATTAGTGATGTCTTATAATAGGATCAATCCCCATTGTTGATTGATCATGTCGGTTATTGTAATAGAAGGACCCGAATCCCTTTTTTTGTGGATTGGTCAAAAAGACAATTATGTGAGAATAAAAGAAGTCAGACCAAGCAGTTATTGAGACCCGGAAATATAATAAGGTTGGTTTACCCACCTAGTTTGAGAAGTCGGCCACACTTGATGAAGGGACACTTCACACATACCGAACTTGTACCATCTGAGGCTAGCACCTCACTTAGACACAACTCACTTGCTTTCGGTTTGAGAGATGGATTCGATCGTACCGACAAGGAGAGAGAGAGGTAAGCACATATCTAGGAGAGAATGCAGCATTAGCATAAAGAATCTCTTGTAGCATTGTATTAGCTATCTATATTAAGGAAGTTTTGTTGGTTTTTCTTCCCTAAGAGGGTTTCCCAGGATAAATGTTGTGTCTCTTGTGATTGTGTATTTCTCGATGATCTTGGATTATACTATTATTATCTAATGAAATTCAAACATCTATAATAATGTCGTAAACATTAACATATGGTATTAGAATGAGATGAAGGAAGCATCTTTAAGTAAGATAAATAATGTCACTGTTGCAGTACCTGTGAATTAGGGTTTTTAAAAAGTGAAGCTTTCAGCCCTAAAACTATATAGAAAGTTGTACGCTCCCCTAAGGATCAATTTGGCATCATCTTTTGCAACACCACAGTGCCATTTGGATCTCCCGGAAAGTGAAACCCTAGTTTCACAAAATTACCAAAAGTACCAAAACTAGGTACAAAAGTACGGAAGTACAGAATTACCAGAAGTACCCGAAACACCAGTCCAGAAATCTCTGATCAGATTTGAAGGAGAAAAAGTTTGATTTTCTCAAATCCAAACACACCCAGAACCTTCGCCTTAGCCAAAGCATCTCCTGGTAAGTCATTTTGATTCCCAGGCACTGTTTTTAGTCATTTTTCCTAGCTCTAGGGTAAAAATGTCTACAAGCATTAAGCTTGTTGACAAGTTATAAGTGGAAAACTTCCATGCCTGGAAGTATCGGATTAGCCTCATTCTTTAATAGAATGACCTAGCAAGATGGTCTCACAATACTTTGGGATGCTTTCATCTAGGCGATATGTGCGAGTGGAAAGCGAAGTTGACGACTATGGAAAGAATGCATCAAGAAGAAACAAGAGTAATGAATTGTGAGCGTTACTAGCAAAGGGATGATGATCAAGCCCTGGTGATGACCACACCAAAGGAGGAAGGGAAGAAACCCTACTTCCAAAGGAGACTCATAAATAGACTCAACAAATCAAAATAAATTGAATCATAAAGAATCTCATCCAAGGAGATTTCGGAAGAAAGGATAATGAAAGAAAAGAGACTACTCATAAATGTCAAATGCTATCATTGTGACAAGAAGATGGGATACCATTAACGAAGTTTGTCCATCCATGAGGAAGAATACAAGAGAAAACAAAGAGGCTCCATGCCCATGTAATCAAATATGAAGAGCCACCCATAGAGATGATAAGAAGAGGAGATCAATGACCATGTATTTGATCATCCCTCTCTTAGGATCTGTAACACCTAGAGAGGACACTTGGCTCATTGATAGTAGTGCATCTAATCACATGACGAGACAAAGAAACATTATCTCTTGTATCTAGGAGAAAGTTTTCTCTGAAAGTGACACATGGAGATGATTACCAATATCCCATTAAAGGAGTAGAAGAAACAAGCCATAAAAGCCCCGAATTAGAAATTCACTAAAATGAATGGCCCGTACAATATGTGTCGGGCATGAAGAAGAACCCTCTCTCCATTTCAGCTTTAGAGAATAAAGGCTTGGAGTTGCCTTTATAGATGGAGAAAGTTCTTATGTGGGCTAAAGGGAGAAACTATTAAATGAAGCAATCATCATTGGTAATGAAAATGAAACATATAAATTAAAGGGTCACTTAGAGGATGTACCAGTATACCATTGAAACTCATGTGAGCTTTGGCACAAAAAGTTAGCTCATCAGCTTCTGAGCACTACCATGCATATACCAAAGCGATCCTTAGTTTACACGAACTCAAAGGTGACCATAAAGGCATATACAATGGATGTGCACAAGGGAAATAACATCAAGAACCCTTCCCCGAAGAGAGACAATAAAGCAAAAAGAGTCCTAGAACTCATCCATTTCATATGTGTGTGTCCCAATGCCATCATCATCATTAGCGGGTATGTACTATGTATCATTCATTGATAATTACTCTCGTAAAACCTAGATATATATTTCTTGAAAACTAAAGGTAAGTGTTTAGTAAGTTCAAAGAATTCAAAGCTGTGATAGAGAACCTTTTGAAAGAAAGATCAAGACTTGATAGAGAACCTTTCTGAAAGAAAGATCAAGATACTCAGGTCAGATAATGGAGGATAATATACCTCAAAAGAGTTTGTGAACTTCTGCAAAGATGTTGCAATCAAGAGGGAACTCACTACTCCCTATAATCCTCAACAAAATGGTGTAGCTGAATGGAAGAACAAAACCATACTGGAAGCCGTGAAGACTATGATCCATGATCAAGATCTTCCTATGTGCTTATGGGAAGAATCAACAATGGGAACTGTTTATGTGCAGAATTGATTATCCCATAGTGCACTTGGGCTCAAGACACCGGAAGAGATGTTCACCGGAAAGAAGCCAGAGGTAAGCCATCTCAAAATATTTTGTTGTCCAGTGTTTATTCATATACCTAAAGAAAAGAGAAACAAGTTGGATCCTTCATGACAGAAGGGAATATTTGTGGGATACTGTGAGGTCTCCAAGGCCTTCAGAATCTATATACTAGGTCAACATCAGATTGAGATCAACACGGATGCGACCTTTGATGAAGATGCAGTGCTCAAGAAATCTAAACTATGCCATCTTGAAGAGGTATATGAAGAGGAACCTGTAATCCCTAATACTACAATGAGGGAGGTTCCTAGAGTTGCAGAACCAGTGAGGGAAGTCATAACTTCCCCTGATGAGGAACTTCTAGAAAACCATGATATAGTAGAAATGCAAGAACCTCCTCAAATGATGATCCTCCATAAAAGAAAGCCAGATTGGGCTAGAGAGATTATTCAATATGGAGAGAAGTACGATGTTCCCCAAGGAACCACGAGACAGGTGAAAAGACCAAATCCATTCTCCAGTTATACAGATTTGATGTGTGATCTCCTAGAAGAGGAGCCTACCTGTTTTAAAGAAGCCATTTAGAGGAAAGAATGGGCAGATTCCATGACAGAGGAATACCAATCCATAATGAAGAATGAAGTATGGGAAATATTTCCCAGACCAAAGAATAAAGATGTGGTATCCTCCACATGGCTCTTCAAAATAAAACATGTTGTTGATGGAAGTATTGAGAAGTAAAAAGCAAGATTTGTCGCTCATGGATTTTCCTAGAAGGAAGACATTGACTATCAAGAGACATTCTCTCCTATGGCCAGATACACTTTGATCAGGACCATCATAGCTCTTGTAGATAAGATGAAGTGGAAGATGCACCAGATGGACATGAAGACAGCTTTCCTAAATGGTGTCATCGAAGAGGAAGTGTATATAGAGAAACCTAAAGGATTTGAGGTTGAAGACATGAAGTCTCATGTCTGCAGATTGAAGAAAGACTTATATATATTGAAGCAAGCTCCTAGAGATTGGTATGGCTGTATAGACAGTTTCTTGACGAGCTTAGGCTTTACCAAGAGTAAAGAAAACTCAAATATCTACTTCAAAATTATGAATAATGAGCCAGTAATCTTACTGCTATATCTGGATGACTTATTCTTGATTGGAGAAGAAAATCTCATCGCTGAACGTAAAAGGAGACTTGCCTCAGAATTTGAAATGAAAGACCTTGGCCTAATGCATTACTTCTTAGGTCTTGAGGTATGGCAGAGTCCTGAGAAGATATTCCTTAACCAAGGGAAGTACACGGTCGAAATCTTAAAGAGATTCGACATGCTGGAATGAAAACCCATGAATACACCCATGGAAGCGAAGCTGAAGCTGCTGATCGATACTTCAACAGATTTGATTGATGTCACACTGTACAGACAGATTATTGGATCGCTGATGTACCTAACAAACACTAGACTAGACATTTGTTTTTTCATGAACACCTTGAGTTAGTTTCTAGTAGAACTGAGACGTGTTCACCTAGTGGTTGCAAAACATGTGATGGGGTACCTTAAAGTTACAATAGATTATGGTCTCAACTATGATGGAGATCATGATTTCACATTGAGTGGATATACTGATGCAAATTGGGCAGGAAGTGTTTCTGACAAGAAAAACACTTCAGGATGCTGTTTTAGTTTGGGATCAGGCATGATCTCGTGGCAGAGTAGGAAGCAATCTAGCATTTCTCTCAGCATAGTGGAAGAAGAATACATTGCCGCATGTTCTTCTAGCTGTGAATCTATATGGCTTTGAAAGTTGTTGACCGACCTATTTGACCTAGAGATGAGAGAAACATTAATTCTATTTGATAACCAGAGATACATAAAGATGACAGGGAATCATGTATTCCATGACAGGTCGAAGCACATAGAGATCCGCTATCATTACATCTGCGACATGGTACAGAGAGGAGCCTTGAAGCTCTAGTACATTAGCATGGATGAACAGGTTGATGACGTGTTGACCAAGCCTCTATATTGTGTAAAGTTTGAGTACTTCTGAGATAAGATTGGCATAGTCCAAAAGGACCCTCCTCAAAAGGGGGAGTAGATGTGATGTTCCTTGCTTCTAACCTAGCTATCAAACATAAAGAAAGATGTGATGTTCCTTTCTTCTGACCTAGTTGTCAGACGTAAAGCAAGATGAGATGTGTTCCTTGCTTCTGACCCAGTTGTCAGACATAAAGCAAGATGAGATGTTCCTTTCTTCTGACCCAGTTGTCAGATGTAAAGCAAGATGAGACGTTCCTTTCTTCTGGCCCATTTGTCAGACATAAAGCAAGATGAGATGTTCCTTGCTTCTGACCCAATTGTTAGACGTAAAGCAAGATGAGATGAGTTCCTTGCTTCTGAACGAGTTGTCAGATGTAAAGAAAGATGATATGTTCCTTGTGTTAGCGAAATTTCTTGCACAGGGATGTTTTCCTCTCCGATTTGAGGCCTCTGATGTAAATACATGGATGTGGGTTTTTGAAATCCGGTTAGGTGAGATTTATTCAAAGGTTGCAGCCATAAATGTCAAGTGAGCCTGATCATGGACGCAAGAAGAAGCGAAGGAGATCTAGACTGTCCGTATGAGAAGGGACGCATGGCAGGAGATCGACATCATTGGGAAAGTCCCGACAGGGAAGCACCCATCGGGGAACTTGAAGCCATCGAGATATCAGGGATCTTGGGGACGAGTAATTCGGGCACCTCAAAAATGCGAACCGCGAAACCCTGATGGAGATTATGGTCAAGGGCACATGGTAGTGGTCACCTGGACCAGGGCTTATTCAAAGGGCCATCACGGAAAGAGCCATCGGGGATCAGAGATTCGTGAGTCTGGAGGACTAGTGATTCGTGACATCGTGAATGCCAAAACTCTGATGGAGGATTTGACTATGGTCACACGGAGACAGGTTATATGGATCAGGTTCCAACTGGTAGGGGATAACTCATTGAGGTGGAGATCATCACTAATCGGGTATCGGAGTTTCGAGGAGAAGGCACCCCTTTTTTTTTGCATTTTGAAATCCCGAACCCCGAATTCCTGATAACGCTTAGGACTGGGCCCATGGTTCTGGCGCCTGGTCATAAGAAAGGAGGTCTGAGAGAGGGGCGCTTTCATTTTTATTTGGCCAAAGGTTCCGAATTAGTTCTCAGAAGGGGGGCACTGTACTCTGCCGACTCCAGCCCGATGAGATTTGGATCTCGGTACCTGCTCAAAATGGATAAAGGAGAAAGAGGGTGGGTGAAGCCTCGCGTCACCCATTTATTGTAGAGTATGGAGGTCCCAGTTGAAATTTACCCAGGAGGGCCCCTTGTACCAGTTCTCTTTAGGAAAACCACACCGAGTCTCCAACTCACCAGGGGAACCTGTACACGCTAGTTCAACATTCAAAGGGCTCAGCTACCCCCTGGTGCGAGCCGTGCTGCATTAAAGGTAGCGTATGACAGAGCAGTGCAGGCCAGATTTGATTGAGACAACGTCACCATTGAAAGTTTTGAGACGCCTCTGCTGGGCGAAAGGAAGTGAAGAGTATATGTAGGCATTTTTGCCATTTTGTAATGATCGATGGTAGAGCAGAGCTCCCTACTGTAAAGTTTAACAGACATTCTAGTGTGTTGGATATGCATCTGTATATGAGATATCTTGTTTTATGACAGACAATTTTTATCACTCCATCTAATTTTCGTCTCATGCTAAGAGAGTTCGTGATTGACTGAGTCGCGCGAATTATTGCAGTTTTGTTATGATAAATGATTTATCGTTGCATTATTGCATTCTCTGGTTTTTGTATTTAAGTGCAAGAAGACCTTGCGTTTGGATGCCTTCTTCTACAGTCTGTTAGGAACCTGTCGTTTATAACAGACCTTCACACTCTTCCCATATAAGTCCTCCGCCTGTTCACCCTTTACTACATTTCACTGTTTGAAGTTTACAAAGACCTCACTCACCTATGCATGCCTGGCCTAGTTTTGAACTTGAAATGATATTGTTTTGAGTTGGCTTCCATTCGGTCACCCCATCTATAAACAAACCGTGACATAAAACTGATGGGCGTCGGGCTCTGCTCCTGTTAGCAATCCAGGAGTGACTTTCGTCGCCAACACCTTGCTTCTGACTGAGTTGTCAGACGTAAAGCAAGATGATATGATGAAACTATCACTAAGCTTCCGGCTGGATAGCTGTGACATAAAGCTAGTCTAGTATCCTGCTTCCAACCTGATGGTTGTGATGTAAAGCAAGACGAGTATCTTGCTTCCATCTTGAGTGTTGTGACGTAAATAAAGACAATGAGATGAGACAAGTACTAAGCTTCCAACTTGACAGTTGTGACGTAAAGCCAGTCTTGTATTATGATGAGCCATCCTTGTGCTATGATGATGATGATGTATCAGTTTTTATACTAATACATATTGATGCAGATGATGATGGAATTCCTTTGAGAATGATGATGCTGCCAATGAAGAAAACTTTTGATGATTTATAGATATACCAGCCAAGATGATATTGATGATGCTGTCCTCCCACTTGATGTTGTTGATGATGTTGTCCTCTCTCTTTCTCATGATGCTGTTGAAGAATACGCTTATTGTTAAGGGGGAGTGTTGAAATAATGTAACTGCAAAGAGTATTCTTATTATTATTGATATATTATTCATAGGATCAATCCCCATTGTGGATTGATCATGTCTATTATTGTAATAGGACCGAATCACCTTTTGCAGATTGGTCAAAAGACAATTTTAATAGGAAGAATAAGAAGTAGGCTCCAACAGTTATTAAAGAGACCCAAAAATATAATAAAGGTGGGTTTACCCACCCAGTTTGAGAAGTCGGCCCTTCCAGTGAAGGGACACTTCACACGTGCCAGAATTGTATAAATAAAGGAGGCTAGCACCTCACTTAGACACAACTTACTTGCTCAATTTGAGAGACAAGTTCTTATCTATTATCGGCAAAGGAGAGAGAGAGTGGAGCATATCTAGGAGAGAACTTTCTGTATTATCATAAGAGATCTCTTGGCATTGTATTGGCTATCTATATTAAGGAAGTTTTGTTGGGTTTTCTTCCCCTAGAGGGTTTCCCAGGATAAATGTTGTGTCTCTTGTGATTGTGTATTTCTCAGT
>SNQJ01S0089120.1:85625-96727 GCA_010110895.2 Picea sitchensis | reverse complement strand
TTAGCATAATAGGTCTTCTCCACATATCCACCTTTTATAAACTTTATGAACATAGTGGTTGAAAGCCTTGTCCATCTGAGTGTGTCTATGCATGTTTTGAGTGAGTAAGATTTGATTAAGTTCTCTAACTTGATCCACCTTTTACAATTCATTAAGTTACCAAGATTACACCCCTTTACAATCCGGTAGTAATTTCTTGGAGTGATAACAAATTGGCGTTGTTGCCAAGGAATGAAAGTGAAAGCATAATTTCCCTGGGAGAACGGCATAGATCTGTTTCTTGATGGCAGACAAGAGACAAACATTAAATTAGACTGCAATAATTTGCCTGGCGACTCCACCTTTAAAGACTCCACTAGGGAGGATCCTATTGACAAAATATGAAGAGACTAAATTTCAAATCCAGGTACCAATTCATTAGTCTGCTTCATGAATTATTACTATTCTTTTTCAGTTCTTTCATGATTTTCCCTTTGAATTTAAAGAGAATTATTTTCTGTTTTGTATATTCAGAAAATCACTATCCTTCTTGTGTATATCCGACCTTAGAAGAATAAATCTTACATCCTGATTGTATTGCAGAGGTAGATTCATTAGTTTTACCTCATCATGTTCATAAAAATGAGTTCTGCAATTCAATACCTCCTGACTTAGATAAATCATGTGATCTTGAGGAGATCGAAATTGATTCCACGCCCTGTCATATCTCAACTCCTATTGCCATAACTTCTGAACCTTATCAACAACCTGCTAAATTTCATGATCAACCCACTGCCTTTCAAATTAAAATTAGGATGAAGATGTTCAAGCCTTTGAAGCTACCTTATCTCTTTCATCCTTATCCTCTTAACTGTTATGAATATCTTCCCTGGTTTTCTGGAGAGAATCAAATTTCAGCTGAGAGACACTTGGAATCATTTGAGGATTTTATTGATCGCTTTCAGATTGTTCATGAAGATGTCGTCATGAGATTTTTCTCTAAGTCTTTGATTAGAGATGTTGCCATATGGTTTAAGAGTTTAAGAGTTGAATCTATTGGCTCTTGGATCGAGTTCTCTAATGTTTTTTTCAAACATTGGGGTGAAAACAAATCACCAGATTCATATCTTTCTGATTTTTAAGCTTTGAAGAGAAAACAAAATGAACCTTTTCATGTTTTCAATCAAAGATTTTGCAACATCTACCATGGTATGCCTTTGGAGATTCAACCTACAGAGATAGCTGCCATGATACAGTATGTTATGGGATTGCATTCAGAACTTGCCCTTCTTCTGCTAGAAAGGAAATCTTCATCATTAAGCAGTTTGTTTGAAGATGCACTAGAGGTGGAAGAAAATATCCATGCTTCCAGGAGGATCAAAGAGCAGGTTGATTTTGAAAATCTGCATCTACTTAAATAGACTGAATGTCAATATGTTTCATAATTTGAACAGAAAGGTAACAAATGTGAAGTAGTTTTGGAACAACAACAAGCGGGTAAATTTATTTCAGATTGTGAATCAGATTTTTCAACATTTACAGAATGCCTTAAAGACAGATATGAGCATGAAGTTTATAATCAATTTGAAAACCAAGTGGAGCATATGATAACTGATGATATCATAGAAAATTATATATTTTCTACTGATCCTTACTCATATGATTTAAGCATTGTTGTATCATCATCTTCTGAGCATTTTTCTGAAAAGAAAGTTATAATGATTGATAATCAAGATCTTATTTCAAGAGAACAAGAAGATGATCATTTTTCGAGAAGAGAAACAGTCATGGATGAGCAAGAGGCTGCTATAGATGTGCAGTTGTTTTCCAAGAATCAATATGTGTCTAATCTCTATTTCAAAGATCCAGTGGCAACCTTCATTGAATCATACATTTCAGAGAACCTAAAAATTTCAGATTTCTTTAGCTCACTTGTTTTTCCAAGTGAATATGGTTTTGTGAATGAGTTCTTATCACTGTTGTTACATTTTAAAGATCAGTTGTTTATTAGTGAGAAAGATGAGATTATTTCAGTATTAAGGTTTCTTGGATGGTTGCTGTGGAAATCATCTTTTACTTAACCAAATTGCAGAGCTGGTTAGAGTGGAGTAGGGTAAGAAATAAACTCACCACCAGAGAATTTTTTTTCTTCCAATTTGCAGCAGATATAGCAATTTGCTTGTGTGAATAAAAGCAGTTTTGAAGATATACAGAGATCACTTACACAGGTCTTAAAATATTTTCAGAAAGAGGTAATATGGCTGACTCCATGCCCAATGGAACACCAGAAATTAAGTTCAGTTTTATATTTTTCAGGAAAAGAATCAGATCTGTGGTCCTTGAAACCTCACAGGGAAGATTTCATCCCCAATAGGAGCCAGATGTTAGCGATCAAAAATAATTTTCAAATTGTTTTGACATCACATGATAAGATGATTATGAGGTTCAATATTTATTTATAAATATTAAGTTATAAAGTCTTATGGACATGCATTAAAACATATTATTCAAATGAATAAATAAACTTGTATCTCAAAATATACCAAAAGCTAACCTTTAGTTTTCGGCAGCTAACTGGTCAATTTCAAAGTGTAGTAAGTTGCCAAAAGCTGTCCTTTTCGGCGGCTAAAAGGATGGAAGTGGGATGCTTAAGACACCAAAAGCGCAGAAGAGTCCATAACGCAATTCTTTCTGCCTAGATCGTGTTTTATGCTTTCCAAATCCCGTGGGAATGATTTTCAATGAAGGATAATAATTATAGGAATATAGATCATCATCCTTTTCAGGCTTTGGAGACATATGACAAAGAAATGAAGCCAAATGGAATTTTG
Organism: Picea sitchensis; assembly: GCA_010110895.2. Lineage (NCBI taxonomy): Eukaryota > Viridiplantae > Streptophyta > Pinopsida > Pinales > Pinaceae > Picea > Picea sitchensis. The sequence goes on along the minus strand of SNQJ01S0089120.1, from coordinate 93,917 downwards.
GTTTTTGACAGAAATCCCTCAGCTATCAAAGAAAGATTTCAAGCTCTTTGATCTTCACTTGCAATTTGCCAAATAATGTTGAAGACTATCAAATTCGACTTGTAATGAGAAGATTGGATCTTACTTGCCAAGATCTAATTTGATTAACTTCAGTTTTAATTATTTCAGATCCATTTTAATAGGATCTTGAAACTTTGATGTAAAGTCTATAAAGCCTATCAATTCTAAGGATGAAGGGGAGGGAAACAGTCTGAGGACTGTGGTTGAGTTTGGAGACTTTCGGACTTGTAATCTTAGACTTCTCATGGTACATCAGTAATAATGAGCTTCTTTTGCCAGTATTGTTCAAATTTCATATTCTTTCTTATCTCTTCTTGTACTCGAACATATCATTCATTGTTTCATGTTTGTCTAATGTATGATAACTGTCAACTTGTCATTACATCCATACACTAGAAATTGCAAGTATTTTACCTGTTATGTCTAGCCATATATTCTATGCAATCTTACATATGTTTCTGCTAGTATGATGAGTATTTACCTATCATAGTTGACCATTCATATGTGTATGTATATTTCTGTTAGAATAATAGGTCTTCTCCACATATCCACCTTTTATAAAATTTCTGAACATAGTGGTTGAAAGCCTTGTCCATCTGAGTGTGTCTATGCATGTTTTGAGTGAGTAAGACTTGATTAAGTTCTCTAACTTGATCCACCTTTACAATTCATTAAGTTACCAAGCTTACACCCCTTTACAGTCTGAGAGTAATTTCTTGGAGTGATAACAGACTGCTTCCAGCCTATATACGAGTTGAAAAGGTGGAAAACCAGTGGTAGTCTTCATAGACATTCAATAGGCCTACAACGCTGAATAAAACATCAAATGCCAATTCGACTTGGCAGAATTGATCATTCATTGAAGGGTAATCTTGAGAGACTTATTCACAGCTTCAACCTGACCATTCGCTTCCAGGTAATAAGGTGACAAATGTTCTTGTTTGAACTCAAGCTTTGACGTTAAATCAATCATCATTTTGTTTTGGAAGTGACTACCATGGTCATTGACAATCTCCTTTGGGATACTGAACCTTGCTACTATCTAATTAAATATGAAAAGAGTCATAGTTTCACCATCATTACTAAACATTGGCAAATCTTCAACCCACTTTGTGAAGTATTCTATTGCTACGATGATTTATATATGCCTCCTGGTTGAGGTTGGGTGACATGTAGTGAAATCGATCCCCCACTTGGTGAAAGGACCAATGGTAAGGACATGAAACATAGGAGTAGGATGTGCCCACATCTTTCAAGAGAAGATCTAGCACGGGTGGCACTTCTTGACCACCTCAACACAATTCTTGATTAACGAGGGCCATAAGTAACCTGCACGTAGAATCTTTTGGGTTGTTTCCAACCCAGACAAATGACTACCACATGCTCCAGTGTGAAATTCATTCAAAACGAGCTCTGCTTCCTCATGGATAAGGCATCGATGAAGAATGAAATCCATGCTTTGACGATACAAAGTGTCATCGAGTATAAGATAGTTTTGTGTCTGATTTCAAATTCGTCAACGCTCATTGCAAGAAGTAAAAGAGGGAACTTCAAATTTTGAAGATAGACCAATATATATCCATACCAGGGGTCCAAAGATGCAATTAGAAAAAGATCTCCCTTGATAGGTGACTCTTTGTGCATGATATCACTAGACTCGATCGGAAGTTCCGAAAAAAGTTCGGCAAAGACCAATGACTATTTGGATTTCGTAGAAACAAAATCCAAGTCAAACTCATGTAAGATGACTATTTATCTACTAATATTTCCTCCAATGACTCATCGTGTTAACACATATTTGAAAGGGTTCATGACAGCAACGACAGTGGTCTTGCAAAGAAAAATTTAGTGACAGAACCGTTGGACAACATGAATGACTGCCAAAGCAAGTTTCTCAATGTGGGAATAGTTACGTTCCAGTCTACTCAGGACTCAAATAAGGTAATATATAACGTTATCTTCGAGAATATCATCTTCTTGAACCAAGACCATGCCAATGGTCGACTCTGCAACCATGACAATGGTCGACTCTGCAACAACCAAATACAACAAGAAATATTTCTTATAATCAGGAGGCTAGAGCAGAGGGGCAGACATCAAGGTGCATTTCAATGCTTCAAAGGAGCACTAAGAAGCTTCATCCCAACAAAATGGGACCCTTTTTTTCAAAACACGCATAAACCCTTTAGTGATCTCGACGTAATTCGCGACAAAATGCCGAAGAAAATTTTCTTTCCCATGTAAGCTCTGAAGTTGGGGTATCGTGCAAAGGGGAGGCAATTGAACTATCACCTCAACCTTGAGAGGATCTACCATGATCCCTTTTGTCAATACAATAAAACCTAAGAGACGACCTAATGTCATGCAAAAACTGCACTTGTTAGGATTCAGGCAAATCCGATAGTAGCGACATCGTTCAAAGATTAGTTGAATATGGGCGGGATGATCAGATCTCTTGCGAGAGTGTGATTCTAGATCATCGAGGTATGCCTCGACTATGTGTCTAAGGTCATGAAAAGAAAATGACATGGCCCATTGAAAGGTAGCTCCAACATTCTTCATGCCAAAAGGCATCTTACGATACATGAATGTCCCCCGTGGACAAATAAAAGTTGTTTTATGTTGGTCCTCGGGTTTGATTTGAATCTGATTGTATCCCAATAAACCATCCATGAATGAAAAGAACTCACAACCTGTGCACTCATCGACAATCTCATCGATGATCAGGGTGGAAAAAATTTCTTTCGAACATGCCTTATTCAAATCACTGAAGTCCATGCACATGCGAATCATGCCATGTTTCTTGTTAACCAGAACCAAGTTTGACACCCATTCTGTCAACTGTACAGGGTAGATAAAACCAACTTTGAGTAGTTTTTCTACTTCTGCCTTAATTGCTGCCACTTTTCAAGGATTTATCGGATGAAGCTTCTGTTGGACTGGTTTGGCATCAGGATAAGTCGTAATTTCATGCGCGACAATCCATGGGTTAATTCATGGAATTTCCTCGTAAGACCAGGAAAAAACGTCACAAAATTCTTTGAATAACTCAGTGTAAGTTCGAATCTCTTCGGGGGAGCAATCCGCTCTGACGAAAACATTCTCCACAATGCTAGGGGTTTTGGAGATATTGTTTGGAATCATTGTAACAATGTTTTCTATGTTACCCTCGGCATAAACTATGTGCATAGCCAGAGGATTGATAGGACAAGAATTATCTCCATTCACGGTTGAAACAAATTCCCTTGCCTCTATTCTCCTTAACTCGGGACGGAAGTAAGATTTGTGATGTAGATCATCCCAAGGTTTGTCGAGACTAGTCATTGCCTCAAGAATCGCCTCGTCATAGGACAAGACCAAGTCTAAAGGATCTTGAGTGGCAAGAGAATATTGAGCCCAAATAGGCTCGAGAATTGGATCTAACTCATGTGAAAGAGTTGGATCGGGGTTGGTCAAAGTCTGTTGGACAAAGTTGTACGCAACCTCATCCGTGGATAAGGGAATGACCATGCCACAATTCCCTATCCCTTCCATCGAATTCAATGGGGAAGTTAAATTCCACTGATTTTTAAAGTAGCTCATTCGAGACAACGACACTTGTAAAATTACATCCCTCGGCTAGTCGGAAACAACCGATATAATCTTTACATCACCAAAAGGTGGTGGGTAATCAAAAGTTCCCATCAACGATGGAAATAAACCAACACCTAAGTTGACAATGTCGGGTTGCAGACTATCAATAATAGGGACCGTGGAAGTCCTCGATGAAGGGTCAGGACGAGAGAAGAACAATTGTGTAAAATTTCAGACCCCAACCTAGTTTCAGTCTCGCTGATTTTTCAGCCAATGTTTAATGCCCAAACCTAGATTTATAACATCGAATTAACCTCAACAGAAAATAAATTTTAGAACTGAAACATGAGGATTCTGAACATCGTTTTTAACGCAGAAATAAAAATATCAACAACACATAAAATCAGAAAAATAACACAGTGATTTTTGGTCTAACAGTGACCCTGGAAAAACTCACAAGGGGAAAACCAGTGAAAAAGGGATTTTATTATTTATGGGATTCTGAGAAATTATTTTACAACATATTCATCTTCAGAAAAATAACACAAACTTGTCTCAGCCTTCTTGCTCTGCAAAGACTCCTTCTGAACTGTTTGGTGAAGCTCCTCAATTTTTGTCCCAGAAATTCGTACACTATATGGTTGTCCTAGCAATAAATGTTGTACAGACTATCTAGAATTTTGTGCCAAAATTCTGCAAAGACTGTACAGAAAAACCCAGCAGTGCAATGCCTTGAGAACCATGCCAATACCCTCGAAAAGTGTGCCCATAATTTATGGATAGTACGAACCTTGATTTATGTGCAGGTCCATACGGACTGTACAATTTCTCTCTCATAAAATAGTGCCCAACACTCTCCTCAAAATTTGTGCCAATAAATGTTGTATGGAATCCTTGGAATGTGTGCCAATACACTCAGAAAAATATGTTCTTATACTCCTCATTTTCTATGCACATTTATTGTTGTACGACCTCCTCAAATCCATACTGTACGGATTGCTTTCTCTATTGTTTGCTGCCTTGAAACTTGTGCCTGCTAGTTGCCTTGAAACTCATGCCATAGATTTGCATATGCTGCCTCTATATCAAGCTCAACCTCTCTCTGTCTATTGCTCTCGAAAAATGAATCAACAACCCTAGAAAGGGTGCTCCCTCCTACCTTAATCGACCTCATGGTGGTAGGTGAGGAGTTTCACAATCCAGCGGTTGAGATTGGATTATATGGGTGGTTGAGATTGAGTGTCTCTTCACTCACCCCCTCACTAAAGTCATAAAGTCACCTTTTAATTTGAATCTCACAAATTAAATGACTAGGGTCTACATTAGGCACTTTCTCACCCCTTAAGGGCCTAGGTGATGAGAAACACTTGCCTAGGTACTTTTAAATTTAATTTCAACACTCCCTCTTACCGAGGAAAGTGTTACTCACCACTCCAACCTTGTCCCTGAAAAATACACACTTTCCTCTGCCCAATGCTTTGGTGAGTATGTCTGCAACCTGGTCCTTTGTAGATATGTATTGTAGTGTAGAAATTAAAATACAAATTATGTATTGCCTGGATTCTCCTGATCTAACAATTATATGCCATTGTTAAATACGGAATCGCTTCTACTAATATTCTTGTGGAATTTAAAACACTATCACCAATTTCAATATCAAGAAGAAATATTAATCATACATAACACAAATGTTTTTACCGGGAAAACATAAATCTAAAAACCCCACTATGATATATTAGGTATATATCATGGATCATGAAACAATCTCATACAAAACTCTAATCCAAGAGATCTTAGTACAATATACAATCGTCTCACACTGTCATACAAAAATTGACAAATTCATGTGCCAATTTACTGCTTCCAGACAACCTGCCTCTTCTGCACAATCCCTGCTAATGGAAATCCCTGCAATGAATGAATTCCTCTTGCCTAGGCTGCACATTCCTCATTTTCACATCCAATGTGTGTGTGGTTGCATGAATGTACCCACTAAAGTCACAACTAATAGTCAAATTGTCCCTTTCAACTATTATCTCAACTGGGTCTCCACTGGATCTGACATGCATGTAGTTAACAATGGTAAATCTTTAGTTGCATGTGAGACCACTGATTGTGAATTAATTAATAATTAATTCATTGATCTCTCACTACTGTAAGTTTAGTTACAACTAGTACAATTGATCTTAACTCACTTAACTGAGTTAAACTACTTTACAACTCACATAACTACAGATATAACTCTGTTACAACTTTGAATCACTCAGTTACAACTAATTCGACTTGCATGTCCCACCAGTCAACCTTTGAACTCAAATTTCCTATAGTTAACTGATTTGCCACTTCAGTTAACTATTTCAAGTGATTATGAGATAATAGATTAATATTTATTGTCCAATTTATTCAAAGAAAAAATAAATTAGACACACATTTCTTGTTGACTTTTCAACACTCCCTCTCAACAAGAAAGGGATTATCCTTCACCCCGATCCTGTCTCTATGGTATTCGAATTTTCTCCTGGTGATCACCTTCGTCAGAATGTTTGCATCCTGATCTTCCGTAGGAATGTACTGAAGCAACATGATCTTCCGCTGCACACAATATCTGATATGATGTTACTGGATATCTATATGCTTAGATATATCATGAAACACAAGATTAAACGAGAGTTTAATGCAACTCTAATTATCACAATGAATCATTTTCGGATCTAAATGAGAACCAAACAAACAAACTAAGATATTTCTCATCTAGATAGCCTCACATGCAGCTTTACTCGCTACCATGTATTCCGCTTCCGCTAAACTGAGTGCCACAGATCTATGTTTCCTATTGTACCAAGAAACAACTGTAGATCCGATACTAAAGATCCCCCCTGATGTGCTCTTTCTGTCCGTTGGGCTGCCTGCCCAATCTTCATCCGTGAAGCCACACAACTTCACCTCATCCATCTGTCTGTACCATAATCCATACTCAGATGTGCCCCTCAGGTATCTCAGGACATGCTTACCCACCTTCCAAAAGAGCTTGGTAGGCTTAACCATCGCTTGACTCAGTTGGTTAACCGCATAGCAAATGTTTGGTCTCGTGTTCACTAGATACATTAGCGAACCTACTAACTGTCGATAAACAATAGCATCCACTACCTCTCCAGAAGTAGCATCCTCTTTCCTCTAGTTTCCTGGAAGAGGAGTATCCATGGGTTTGCAACCCTCCATGTGAAACTTACCCAGTATCTCCTTTGCATACTTGCCTTGAAACAAAAAAAGTTCACTATCTCGCTGCCATACTTCCAATCCAAGGAAATAATGAAGGGGGCCCATATCCTTCATATCAAACTGCTTTGCAAGGTCCTCCTTGCATGAGTGTATTCGTTGCTCATCACCAGTCAGTATGAAATCATCAACATAAACAACAATGATTAAAAGCTTACCCTCCACCATTGATTTGTTGACCAATCTTGGGACAATTTCCCATGCACTATTTTTGACAATGGAGTCATACTCCTCCACCATTGCATCAACCCAAGTGGGATCCTGCATTGATTCCTAAAAGGAAGATGGTTCATTCACAATACATTTTCTCATGAGAGCCATGTATCCAGTAAATCGTTCAGGAGACTGTCTTTGTCTTCGCTGTGAAGTAGGGGCTCCTACATTCTGTGTAGCATGTAGTCTCAATCTATTAGCTTCTGTGGTGCGATTTCTGCCATTTCTGATGGATGGATCTACATGAGTGGCTTCCTCCACTCCATGAACCTCCTCATGTGGTTGATCCACATCTTGAGACTCATCTTTGGGAACCAACAATTCCTCCTCTGCATGCAAGTCTCGCTCCCTCTCAAGCAACAACCGCATGGATTTCCCTTCATCAAATTTTATATCTCGTCGCATATCAGTCATCTTACTGTTAGGAAAATACACACGATAATTATGGGGTGTTTTTGTGTACCCCACAAATATCCCAACTTCAGCAATCGACTCCAGCGTCTTCCTGACGTTCTTGGTCACATGCACATAAACAGATGAGCCAAAAATCTTAAAATGAGAAACATCAGGTTTCTTACCAATGAAAGCTTCTTCAGGTGTACTCATGCCAAGTACTCTATGAGGACAATAGTTTTGCACATAAACCACAGTGTTGCATGCTTCCTCCCACAAATGCATTGGTAGGCCCTGATCATGCAACATCGCATGTGCTGCACCCACGATCGTTTTGTTCTTCCTCTCTGTGACCCCATTTTGTTGTGGGTTATGAGGCGCTATGAGTTCTCTTCGAATTCCTCCTTTACTGCAGAAGTCTTTGAATTCGTTAGAGATGGATTCTCCACCATTATCGCTCCTCAAAGCCTTCAATTGCTTCCTCGACTCTTTCTCCACCAATGCTTTAAACTCACAGAACTTTGAGAATGTTTGATCTTTCTTTTGCATGAAGAAGATCCAACATTTACGATAAAATTCATAAAAAAAAATAACATAAAAATTATGTTTTGTTTTTGAAGCAACTGAGAATGGTCCATGTTATCGCACGGTTTGTAGGAAAGGTCCAAAGGGCTTGAGTCAGGGCTTGAAACCGGCGTAACAGGAGCTTCCCCACCCACTGTCACCTCGATGGGGAGCTCTTTCTATTTAGGAGGGCAAGTCCAAGGGAGACGTCCC